>CM064878.1:40803197-40981574 GCA_003313485.2 Penstemon barbatus
GTTACAGAGCACGGCTCGAATTAGTGAGCTGGAATCTCAAGTGTCAAGCCTTGAAGCTTCTTTAGAGGAGTACGAGATGGATGTCCCACTTAGTGGACTTAGGGATCGATATGGTAGGAATCCCGACGAAAGAGTTGTTCGTGAATTTCTCAATTCCCTGTTCATACGGCGTTGGTGTATCGGATGGTCGGTCCTTTACTTGAAAATACTTTTAAGAAGGCGATTCATCAGCTGGTCGCTCTGGAAATGATCGATGATCGTCGAAAAGAGTATTTTAAGGCTGCTCATATTCGGTTGAATCGCTATGGTGAACTTTATTCTTCTTCTGAGGTCCCAGATGTTCTATATCAAGGTTTTCCTCTAGCTCACCTTGTCGAAGAATTTGGAAACCCATTGCCAATTCCTCCTTCTGACGTCAATGAAGAGCTCGATAATACTTTTGTTGATCCCGAAGTCGAGGAAGAAGAGGAAGAGGATATTGGTACGACTGAGGTCGTCGGTACCGACCAGAGAATTTCGGATAGTGAGCAGGCTTCTTAAAACAGTGATTTTTTGAATAATCCTTGTAATTATTTTTCTCGTAGGTATTAATTGTAATTTTACCTTTTCTTCTCTTTGTACGCTAAACATTTCGTATTCTGACAGTCGTGTCTTTTCGGCTTCGCCGTAATAATTCAGACAAGTCATTAAATCTGGCGTAATCATTATGCGTGTGTCTTTTCATATTCTAGCGTTTGCGCCAAGGTCATTTTTCCTGTTTCGCGCCCTTTCTTTAGGTCTGACGCGTCCTTTCGTGTAGTATAAATACGAAAGGTAAAAACTTGACTTGTTTTTATTGCTATACTCCTCTCTTGACAGAGTACTCGTTTTTTAGTTAGTCGATAAACTTTCTCGATATTAATTTGTTTATTTTCATAATCCGACCATGAGTAACCTCTTTGGTAATACTTCGAAGCGACCTTCCCGTGAGGGCGCTCGTGACACTAGATCCAAAAGGCATCGAAGAGACGGACCGTCGATGGAGCCTCCTCGTTCGTCCCAAACAATTAGGTCGGAGATCGATACCAGTGTTATTGTTTCTGAACCTCTCTCTGTGGTAAATTCGTCGTTTCCTGAACCAATCCATTCTACTTCGACTCAAGTAGGAAGCATGCCTTCCCCGGGTCGGTTTGCTTTTGGCGATATGTCCAACGAGGAACCAACTTATAACATAGCTGTTAGCTCAGATGCTCCTTCTTTTGAGCATGTTTTTCATGGGGGGAATTTTATTGTTTCCCTTCCTTTGTCAGTTCCTACTGCCCCAATCATCAGCGAAGGGCAAACTGGTGATGGCTTTTTTGTCAATCCTTCTATGACACAATCCATTGTGCAGGATTGTCCTGATTACTTGTTTAGCGATACCACTGTGATGACTACTTCCTTTGAATCGGGAGGACCTTCCGGAGGTCGAACCGGTTCCAGGTCTGGCCGCCGAACCGTAATTTCTGCTTCGGGCAAGGAGACCACTGTTAGTCCCGACGGGAGAGAATCTCCTCGTCAATTAGATGATCGATGCATCCTTCAGCAAGTTGATGACATTCTTTTGTCGGAGACTCCACGTTCTGATGGTGTCCCTTTGACCAGTGAACTGCCTGGTTCTGTTGAACCTGATGCTTTGTCATGGGACCTAGGCATGAGTACTATTTTGCCTGGCGAGTTGAGGAAGCTCGAAGGTACCTCCAATGTTCGCCTTGTTCAGTCTTTGGTGAAGATATGTGAGCAGGTAAACATATTTCGAATATTTTTCCTGTTCTTTGTTTAGAATTCCTTGTTGTAAGGCGATTTCTCTTATTCTTTCTGTTCTTAGGGCAAGTATTTTGCACTCCAGCTGGGTGTGCAAAATGACGAACTGTGGAATAGTCGGAGAGTTCTTCAGGGTCAGTTGGAGTCCGAGAAAGCTAAAAGCAGGGGTTTGGAGTTGCAGCTGCAACTTGATAAAGATGATCTTCAAAAATTGGAGGCCGAAAAAGTTGTCCTTGAAAAGGAAAGAAATAATTTAGCTCAGGGAGCTGTTCTGGCGGAAGAATCTCGTCGGCAGGCCTATGAGGAAGGTTATGACGCTGGTTATCTAAAGCGTCAAGAAGAGTTGATGGCTTTTGCTGGCAATATGACTCCTCGGAAGGCCGTTTCTGGTAGTCGGCCTGCTGACCGTTCTTCTCAGTGACCTTTGCTCGACCTGGCAGGCCTTGGACTGTCTCTTTTTTTTTTTTTTTTTTTTTTTTTTTTTTATGGCCTGACTTTTGTGCATTTATTTGGGCAGAAATTTTTGTAATGGGAGAAGTACTAAATTGGAAAAGATTGTCTTTTTGTAGGCAGATTCTTGCCTTGATCAATTTCCTTCTGTTGATATACTTCGTTATGCTCATGCTTCCTTCGTGCATAAATATAATGTTCGCTTCAGCAAGTCAGGACCTTTGTTGTTCAAAATCCAGTATATTCCTTTGGTTTACACGCACCAGCATGTTTTACGTCATAATTTAGGCAATAGGTTATTCATATCGATAGTGCTCATCGTCTTGGTCGATGCTCGATCTAAGCCTTGTACTTTTGTCTTTTTGCGATCTAAAACTTATATAAAGAGGTTATTGTCCCTTTGTTGATCTTCGGTTTTCTTTACGTCATTCTACAGAAAAATGTCCCTTTCAATCTTTTCCAAACCCTTATATTTCCCAGCATCAATTTTTGAACGATATGTTCCTTGGCTAGTGTACCATTATATCATTTTCTTGATATGGGAGGAATTGGAAAATGTAGGTGTTTTAGCCAGATCTACCCTGTTCAGACCTTCTTAAGCAATTCTTTGGTATGTTAGGCAGTGACGTTTTTGCCGTTTAGAATAAGGAGGACTATTCTCCTGATTTCTATGTCAGATATCTTGGACTCCATAGGAGTTTCTGTAAAGCTTAGTCAATGGTCAGTCATATAATGTATGAGGTAGTGACGTCCCTCGTATTGTGAAGGGTTTGGTCTTTTATCTTCTATCTTCTATCGAGCAACTGTCCTTTTCGCTGTGATTTTGAAGCTTATGTCACTTTGTTTGTGGCTTCTAGGTTTTTAAGCTATCGACCATGAAGTATGATCGTTCCAGTATGACCGGTCTGGAGTTCTTTAGGTTTACTTGTGTTATTTGGGTGATCGCTTCGATCCAAGACTTCTCTCGTTGTCGATCAGTTGAGGCGAATAGATGGTGCCGTTCCAACTTATTTGCATTTATTACGGGGAGTCAAAGGGTCGTATCTATGTCCGTTGATCAAATACTTTTTCAGCCGTTGGATCTCTTAGATCTACCCCTATAAATAGGGGGCTGGTTTATATTCTTCATTTGCAATTTACCAAAAAGGATGGAGATCTCAAATTCCTTAGATTTTATTCTGCCCTCTGATCCCATTGTCTTCAAAAAATCACATTACTATGAATTATTTGTTCAAAATAGTGAAGTCGTTCCCAGTCTTGTATTGACGGGTCCCATGCCAACCCTACCTTGTATCGACGGGTCCCATGAGATCTCTGCATTAGTCTTCATCATACTAGAGGTCCGTGGTTTCCGTTTGCACATGGTGGGTTCATACTTGCCAGTCACCCCTGTTCTTCGATGTAACCTCAGGAGTGATAGACCACCGGGGTGGCTGGTAAACTTACCGTTTCACGACGGTCCCAAAGAGATGCTGCTCCAGAGTAAAATGTTTTATAGATAAAGTAAAAGCAGTATCTTCTTGCGGGTGAGTGAGCATTGCTTAGCTATCTGGCTGGTAATGTTCATTTCCTCTGGAAGAACATTTGATCTTCAGAGCCTGGCCGTCGAACCAAAGAAGTCGACCATCCTGAGCAGCATGCTTCTTAGGTGGTTTATCATAATCGACGAGGTACTAGGGAGGAGATTGGTGTTTCCGTGGACATTGTCGTGAAGATCGCCGATAACAGAGGATCATCTTATTTAAATCATTGTAATGATCTTTAAGTAGTATGTAGACCTTTGTAACGTATGATTTTGTATGTAACTGATTTGATGAATAAAATATATTTTATCCCTCGTATCTTCCTTGTCGTTAATTCTGTCATAATTTACTTATGAGTAGCATTTTCCGAGCAGATGGTTTTATACTTAGTCTATCTTCAAAACTTCAGGAGTGTTAGCAGATCATTTAGATCGTTAGGAACAGTTCAAGGAGTTTTTATTGAGCGTATCAATGTTTACTCGACTTGTCATAATTTAGAACTTAGGTTTTTATTGTTCAATATTTAACGAGGAGTTTGTATCGAGCGGATCGATGTTTACTCGACTCCTTTAGATTAGACTTAGGTTCTTAACCCAAAAAGTCTTTTCGAGGAGTTTTTATTGAGCGGATCAATGTTTACTCGACTCTTTTTTGATTGTACACTTAGGTTTTTAACCAAAAAGTTTTTGGATCGATAAGTTTGAGCGAGGAGTTTTTATTGAGCGGATCAATGTATACTCGACTCGTTTTTTATTAGACTTAGGTTTTTAACCCAAAAAGTCTTTTCGATATATCGAGGAGTTTTTATTGAGCGGATCAATGTTTACTCGACTCTTTTTTTGATTGTAGACTTAGGTTTTTAACCAAAAAGTCTTTTTGATCGTTAAATTTGAGCGAGGAGTTTTTATTGAGCGGATCAATGTATACTCGACTCGTTTTTTATTGTAGACTTAGGTTTTTAACCAAAAAGTCTTTTTGATCGTTAAGTTTGAGCGAGGAGTTTTTATTGAGCGGATCAATGTATACTCGACTCGTTTTTTATTGTAGACTTAGGTTTTTAACCAAAAAGTCTTTTTGATCGTTAAGTTTGAGCGAGGAGTTTTTATTGAGCGGATCAATGTATACTCGACTCGTTTTTGATTGTAGACTTAGGTTTTTAACCAAAAAGTCTTTTTGGATCGATAAGTTTGAGCGAGGAGTTTTTATTGAGCGGATCAATGTATACTCGACTCGTTTTTTATTGTAGACTTAGGTTTTTAACCAAAAAGTCTTTTTGGATCGATAAGTTTGAGCGAGGAGTTTTTATTGAGCGGATCAATGTATACTCGACTCGTTTTTTATTAGACTTAGGTTTTTAACCCAAAAAGTCTTTTCGATATATCGAGGAGTTTTTATTGAGCGGATCAATGTTTACTCGACTCGTTTTTGATTGTAAACTTAGGTTTTTAACCAAAAAGTTTTTGGATCGATAAGTTTGAGCGAGGAGTTTTTATTGAGCGGATCAATGTATACTCGACTCGTTTTTAATTAGACTTAGGTTTTTAGCCCAAAAAGTCTCTTTGATATATCGAGGAGTTTTTATTGAGCGGATCAATGTTTACTCGACTCGTTTCGTTTCTGACAATATGATTGTGCGATTCCGATGAATGTTTAACCGATATAATTGATATATATAAAATGCCAAAGAAATCTTTAATAATTGAACTTTAGGCTAAGGCCTTTATTACAAAGATTGAAATTTGATAAAGTAAAAAGAAAAATAATGCAGTATAACCTGCTAAAATTTATTTACCATAGTATTTCCTAAGGTTGACAGCATTCCAGGTTCTTGGTAAGGCAGTTCCATCCAAGTGTGCAATTTTGTATGAACCTTTCTTCCCTACGCCAATGACGATGTAAGGTCCATCCCAATTTTGTTGTAACTTTCCCACATGCTTGGATACTTCTACCTTTTTCAAGACCAAATCTCCTTCTTTGAAGGTTCGGATGCGTACCTTTTGATTGTATGCTTTCTCCATATTAGCTTTTGTGGCTTGTAAGCGCACAGCAGCTTTATCTCTTAAAGCTTCTGTTAAATCAATGTCATTTTCTCTTGACTTTTCATTTTCTTTATCATCGAACATTTCTACTCTTGGCGTTGGGATTAGGGTTTCCACAGGGATAACCGCTTCCGACCCATATACCAAGCTAAATGGGGTTTCCCCAGTTGAGCTTCTTACTGTGGTCCGATTAGCCCATAATACTCCTGGGAGTTCATCAAGCCATTTTCCTTTGGCTGCTCCTAATCTTTTTTCCAAAGATTTTATTATCTCTCGGTTTGCTACTTCAGTTTGTCCATTCGCTCGAGGATGTCCTACCGAGGTAAAATTCTGTTGAATTCCAAGTTTTGTACACCATTCTATTATCTGTTTCCCCGCGAATTGAGTTCCATTATCGGAGATAAGGACCCTTGGGATGCCGAATCGACAGACTATGAATTTCCATAGGAAATTGATGACTTGGAATTGGGTTATTCGTGCGAGGGCGACGCATTCTATCCATTTGCTGAAGTATTCTACATCGACCAGGACATAGGATTTCTTAGATCTGGCCGCTGGGAAAGGTCCCACGATGTCCATTCCCCACTGATCGAATGGCCAACAAACTGGAATAGGGTGCATGTTTTCTGCTGGTCGATGACATATGTTAGCATGGATCTGGCAGTGATGACATTCTTGGACATATTTAGCGGCATCTTTATTGATGGTCGGCCAATAGTAACCCGTCCTGAGACATTTTAAAGCCAATGCCCTTGATCCGCTGTGGTTTCCTGCATCCCCATCATGTATTTCTCGTAGTATATCGATGGTTTGTGATTCAGGTACGCATTTCAGAAGAATCCCTGATACTGATCTTCGGTAGAGTTTTCCTTCTACCAGTGTATATTTCGGAGCTCGATATCTTATTTTCCGAGCTTCATTTTGGTCAGGTGGTAATTTTCCTTCTCTAAGATAGTCTATCATTGGGGTCATCCAGTTTTCTTCGGCTTCTTCGATTTCCATTATATCGACTACTGGCGTTTCGTCGATGTCGATTGCTGGTGTATTAGAGACCAACCAGTTGATCACCCGTTCGGTCTTTCCGTCATGGGATCCTGTGAATTTTGATAGCTGATCGGCCCATTTATTTTCCGAACGTGGTATGTTCTGGATACTAAAACTTTCAAATTTCTCAGCTAGAGTTTTCACTTTGGCGAGGTATTTGACCATGTTGAATTCCTTAGCCTCGTATAGGCCTTCTATCTGTCTTTGCACTAATTCTGAATCAGTTAGTACCTTAAGACTTTTTATATTGGCTTTGATCGCCATCTCCATTCCTGCGATTAATGCTTCATATTCAGCTTCATTGTTTGTCACAACGAAGTCCAGTGTTATCGCGTAATTTAAATCTTCCTTATTAGGTCCGGTGAAGTTGATTCCGGCGCCTCCTCCTTCTCGGCATGAAGCACCATCGACATGCATTAGCCAAGTTTGATCTTCAATGATCAAAACATCGTCGTTGGGGCAGCTCGATGATTCAGTAGCCTGTGTCGGTGTTTCTAATATAAAATCGGCCAACACTTGGGCCTTGATGGCAATCCTTGGTTTGTAGTCTACCTCGAACTGACTGAGTTCGATGGCCCATTTGATTAGTCGACCGGAGGCTTCTGGTTTAGCTAGAACTTGCCTTAGCGGTTGATTCGTCAAAACGATAATTCGGTAAGTTAAGAAGTAGGGTCGGAGTTTTCGTGCGGCCACTACTAAGGCCAGTGTGAATTTTTCTATTTCTAAGTAATTCTTCTCCGCCCCTTGTAATAACTTGCTGAGATAATATACGGGCTTATGCTCTGAGCCCTCGACTTTGATTAGTACTGAACTTATCGCTACGTCGGAGATGGAGATGTACATATACAATGGTTCTCCTTCCGTTGGTTTTGCCAACATCGGAGGCGTCGTCAAATATTCTTTGAGCTGCTCGAAGGCCTGATCGCATTCTTCGGTCCAAACAAAGTTCTTTGCCTTTCGGAGAGTTTGGAAAAAAGGGAGGCTTTTGTCCGCAGACTTTGATATAAACCTGTTCAATGCTACGATCTTTCCAACTAGGCTTTGTACTTGAGAGATAGTTTTAGGAGGTTTCATTTCAGTTATGGCTCGGATTTTTTCTGGGTTGGCTTCTATTCCGCGTTGGTGAACTAGATATCCCAAGAATTTTCCTGACTTGACACCAAAGGTGCATTTTGCGGGGTTTAACTTCATACGATATTTTCTTAAGATCTGAAAGCATCGATCGAGATGCTTTACATGATCTGCTTCGTTCATACTTTTGACCAGCATGTCGTCCACGTAGACTTCCATCAGTTCTCCGATTAATTCTTTGAACATTAGGTTTACTAACCTTTGGTAAGTAGCTCCGGCATTTCTTAAGCCGAATGGCATTACTATGAAGCAATATACTCCCTGCTCGGTTACGAACGCGGTCTTTTCTTGATCCCGCTCATCCATGTATATTTGGTAAAACCCTTGGAAGGCGTCCATCATACTGAATAATGCGAAGCCAGCTGTCGAGTCGACCAATAAGTCGATCCTTGGCAGGGGGTATGGGTCGCGCGGACACAACTTGTTGAGGTCGGTGAAATCATTACACATCCTCCATTTATTATCTTTTTTATCTCCTTTTGCGACTAGTACGACATTGCATAGCCATTCCGAGAAATGAATTTCTCGGATTTGTTTTGCCTCGAGCAACCTTTCTACCTCGGCTTTGATAATTTTATCTTTCACCGGTCCATGATTTCTCTTCTTCTGCCTGGCGGGTTTCGCCAAAGGATCTATTTTTAGGGAATGCTTGATTATTCGAGGATCAATTCCTTCAATGTCATTTGCGCTCCAAGCGAAGACATCGGCATTGTTTCTGAGGAAGTCGATCAGCATTATTTCTCCTTCTTCGCTCAACTCTGTACCAATTCTCGTCTTTTTGGATGAGTCGCCTTCTACTAGAATTATATCTTTATGTTCAGGGGGTTTCAAAGATAAGTCTAGCGGTTCTTTCCCCTTTTTATCTAATCGATCAGTACTAGGAATTTCAACTTCATTTCTAATGAGATCGCCTTCAATCTTTCTCTTGCTCGGAGTAATGGACTTAGGGTGTTCTTTCATAGTTAACGAAGTACTATAGCAGTCCCAAGCCATGCAATGGTCGTTTGTTATTTCTCCGATGCCTGTATCGGTTGGAAACTTTATCTTCTGATGATAAGTAGAGACAACAGCTCGGAATAGATTGAGAGCAGGTCGTCCCAATATTGCATTATAAGCGAAAGGGGTTTCTACTACTAGAAATTTTACTAGCTTCACTGTCCGGTGTGGTATTTTTCCGAGCGATACGCTTAAGGTTATCGTTCCGCTGGGGATGATTTCGGACCCCCCGAATCCTATTAATGGCGTAGCTACTTTCTGCAAGTTTATCTGCCCCAAGTCCATTTGGGCTAAAACTTCTCGGGAGATAATATTGGCCGAGCTCCCATTATCTATTAAGATTGTCTTGACATTGTAATTTGCTATTTCTAGCGATATTACCATAGGGAAGTCGGGGTTATCCTCTCTTGCGTCCCAGACAATATTTTTAGGTGCTTCGCCTTCATTAAAACTGATCTGCTGATCGTTTGATGGCCTGCTTTCCAGGGTCCAAATTTCTTTTGGGTATTTTGAGTTTCCAATTATGGACCTGGCAGTTCTTCGCCGGGCGTTACGACTATCTCCACCCGCGGGACCCCCGGAGATCGTATGGATAGTTCCATTGATCTGGTCGTGATTCGACTCCTGAATAGGTCGGCGTTCAGGTGATCTTTGATGAGAATTTCTCCTTCGATCAACATTCCGAGGGCATCTACTTCTTTCCCTTTTACGATTATCTCGCTCTATGTATTCGTCAAGTTTTCCTTGCTCGATAAGTTTCTCAACCTCTCTCTTAAGGTGAAAACAATTCTCCGTTCGATGTCCATGTGCCCTATGGTATTTACAGTATTGATCGTAGTTTCGAGAGCCTGGTCTCGGCTGCGCGATTTTCCTCGCTTCGGGAATCCAGTTATTTCTTTCTAGGACTTCCAATATTTCTTCCATTGGAACATTTAACCTTGGGTGTTCTACATGATTCACCCTGCTTCTGATTGGTTGATCATGGTTTCTTGGTCTTTGGTAGAAATTAGGTTGTCTGTCTTGGTCGGCTTTGTTGTATTCCAGTCGGTGGAAAACATTACCTCTCCTGGAAGATCGCTCGTAATCCAAAGATTTTTGGGTAGGAAACCTCTCGTGCCGTTTGGAGCCTGAGGTGGTGGCTTTGTTTTTGTTTTTATCCTTAAAGGAATTCATCTCTTCTTGGGTCATATACTTAGAAGCCAAGCTCATAATGTCGGCAAACGTTCTCGGTTGTTTTCGACTGAGGGCGTTTCCAAACTGCCTATTTTTAGTGAGGTCGAAGAGGATAGAAATTATGTAGTCGATATTCGGAGAGTCGATTTTGAGTAATTCTACGTTGAACCTCGCCAACCAATTTCTTAGGGATTCTCCCTCTTGTTGGTGTATGGTTCCTAGGTAGCTCATCGGAAGTTTTTGCCTCCTCTGACTGGCAAATTGCTGTATTAGTTTATTGCATAATTCTCGGAAACTGAATATAGAATTGGCCGGCTGTTTGGCAAACCAATCCAGCGCGAGTCCTTCGAATGTTGTTACCATTAGCTTGGCGGTGAATTCGGCGGAGTGGGCATACAAATTCATTATGTTCGTAAAGCTAAAGATATAATCGTCCGGGTCGGTGGTTCCATCATATCGGGGTAGTCTTCCCGGGACCTGTCCCGCGGACTGTGCTTCTTTTATTTCCCTGCAGAAAGGAGAGCAAGCCGCAAGGCTTTCCTGGAGTTCTGCAGTCCGGGCCCACGGGTTCTGCACAGATCGTAATCGTTGTTCAAGTCGCTCCTGTACCATCCTTTCAATTTCTCGTTCTGAGAATCGAGTCGCTCTCGGTCGATAGGGGATTGTATCATCTATATCATCTTCGATTGGGATGATCGTTCGTTCCTTCGATCTGCTGCGACCTGCTTGTGGTACTCTTCGACCAGCTCTTCTTTGGGGACGGTTGTCGGAGGGTTTAGAATTGACCTGCTGTGGGCTGTGCAGCGAGTGTCGCTCACTTGCTGGGCTGTCAGCTTGTTGAGAGGTCCGTTCGTTCGGCCTTGGCATTCCTTGCGCGGGAGTTGCCCCGAGAGCCGTGACGTTTCGAGGAATTTGGTCTAAAACTAGCAATTCTTCTGGAGAGAGTGACTTGAAAAGCATTGCTATTTGTTTCAGTTTTTCCTGAGCGCCAGGGAGAGGAACGGGTATTACGGGAACTTCCGGTACTTCTGGTATCGTACCGGTAAGACCTCCTTGGTGTTCCTGCTGACGGGAATGGGTATCTGGGAGATTTTCATTGGTGTTGGGATTGTTGTTATCGTTGTTGTCTTGTGGATCTTCAGATGTGTTGTGGCCTGTGGTCGTATTGCTTCTCGCTCCAACGCGAGCGCTTTTCCTTGGGCGAGCCATGTGTCGATTTGAATAATTAACCTAGCCCCTCGGTGGGCGCCAACTGATTTAACCGGATTTCGTCGGGTTAATTGTATATCAGTGAATTTGTAATATCGGTGGGGTTTACGATATTGGTGTATATATTTGGTAGGGCTCTGTTACTTTATTCCGGATGGATCAATCACAAAGAAAAGCAATGATTAAGAACAAGAAGTAAAATCACAAATAAAGCTATCAACACATCAATATGGAGATCAGAATGCAATGAATAATATTGATTCTTATTCAGTTGTAATGCCATAGGCAGAGAATATTTGTGTATCCTTGAAGTAAAGGATTTCGTAGTCTCCTTAATACAATCATTAACTAGGTATTTATACAATGTTTAACCTAGTTTTACAAGGAATCATAGTCCTAATAGGACTCGGCCCAAATATCCTTCATGGGTCCGGAGTATTATCTTTAGATCGAAGAGAGCTGTGCTTGGCCGGGTCTGTTAGACGATCCCGATCTGCTTGGATTGGTCTAATCGATCTTAACTTCTTCGTTCGATTCGAGTAATATGTAGGGTGCGAAATAGCCCCCATCACATTCCTAAGTTGATAAGGAATAGGAGATTTGATAGATAAGGGAAGAAGATATCTTCTAAGAGAAGGACTCTTCTCTTATAAATACTTCTTCTCTTCTCTTCATTAAGAACAATGAAACACTTTTGAAAACCCTAAAAAGAGAAGAGAAAACCGATTTTTGCAAGTAGAAAAATCTGATTTTCGCACAAGAAATTTTATTTACAAAATCGCCCCGTAACTTTCAACCCTAAACCCTAGTCGCCCAATTTGAGGTTGATCGAACCCAAGGTGGTCGATCCTAACTTGGCCGAATCTGGTATAATCACATAAGCCCTGTGATTAGTCTTCTTCCATCAAGATCTCCCAATCCAGATCTAGATCTAATGTCCAGATCCAGATCTACAGTCCTTTCCTGACAAATCTTCAAGATCCAGTTCGTAGCCTAAGACTTGGAGGTGTCACTACAATCCAGTTGGTGTGGATCAACATTGGAGGTGAGACACATGGATCACTCGTATTGTGGATCGAACAAAATGCCTGGAGGTAACCACCACCAAGTTGTGGTGAGGTAAATCGCAAAAACCCCCTTCATATTTATGTTTATGTTTGATTCAAGCTTTTCGTATAATAAACTATGGAGAAAGATTTATGGGACTAGTAGGGCCATCGAAAAATTTAAATTTCGCACTTTGTTGTATTGACAATCCAGACCCATACCAGAAATATCCCAACAAAAGAGAGGTTTTGATGATTTTCAAAACTTCAAATCTGCCAAGTAAAATCAACTTAGCTGATATCCCTTAGAAGAATTTTGACCAAGTAAGAAGACATCAGACGAGTCAAAATTCAAGGTCCAGAAGACTACTGATCTGCTAAAGGAAAGAAATCAGACTGGTGGAGATCAGCCGACTCAAATCAGATTTGTTCAAGTTTGGGATCAGCTCTGTTCGTCATCAGACTTGCACTTTCGATCAGCCAAGTGGAAAGGATCAAGAAGTCTGCCCAACGGTAATAAATGCCCCTGAAAGTAATAAATGCTGAAGTACAAGATTATTAAAGACAAATGATTGAAGAAAGACTTCGTATCAGCTTGGTGCATTTAATGTTGCCTGCAGAAAAGTACTGTTGACAGTACGGACATTGTGCTGAGAGCCGTTTGCGGAAATTAAGGACCAGTACCCGAGGATTTTGAATTATGTCTCACTTCAACGGACATTTTCAAACCTACTAGTATAAATAGCTGGAGAGACAAAGAGAAGAAATACAACACAATCTCTGAGAAGAAATTCGAAGCAAAATCTCTTAAGTCTCAAGAACAGCTCACTCATCAGCTCTGTCATTTGTTGACTGAAGCCGAAGTTGAAGATAAAAGACAAACACATTTTCTGAGTGAAAAATTGTTTTAGTGTTGTGAGAAGTGTAGATCCGTCTTTGTGAGTGATCTAGCTTCAGAGGATAGGTTTTCTTAGTGTTTTCCTATTGTGAGCTTACGGCCAGATTCATTTGTTGTTTTGGCGTAAGTGGAGTGTACTAATTACTTTGTGTTCTTAGTATAACCCAAGATCTTTGTGACTTGGAAGAGTGGACTAAATGATATTTAAATTCATATAACCACTATAAAAATTACTTGTGTTTTTACATTTGCTTTCAACTTGCATATTTTCAGATTGCATAAAACACATTCAAAAATGTTTGAAAAGAGTTTAAAGGAGTTTACAAAACTGGGGATAAAATTTTCAAACTACTATGTTTACTTGTGAAAAACACTTTGAAAATCCGCTGCAAGTACTCTAGTATTAAAACTAATTTTAACTAAATCAGCTAAGTAACTATCAGATTAGTGGTCGACAAAGCTGCTCAAAGATTTGTTCGCGATCAGCCTTGTAAACTTACTTTTCGATAACATCTTAGTTTGTTCAACAGTTAAGTAAAAGTTTTAAAATTAAAAACTGTTAAAAAGTTTAGAGGTCTATTCATCCCCCCCTCTAGACCTCATCTGACCACTTGGGACCAACAAGTGGTATCAGAGCAGGTGGTTCATTAGAATCAGCTGTCTGATCAACGAGCTTGATCCGAGTGTTTTTCAAAGGTTTTCATACTTTCAAAAGAGCATATTTTGAAAAATTAAAATTTTTGAAAAATGTATTGTATCAGCCATGTTCCCCACATAGCTGGTATGAGCTTTGAAGACTGGAAAATCAGAATGGAGATTTTCCTGGCTGCCTACAATGATAACATGTACACATGTATCATCAAAGATCCATTCGAATTCACCAAGACTATCACGGTTGATGAAGCTAAAATAGTGGTGGAAAAAGACTTAACAGAGATGACAGCCGAAGAAATAAAGCTGTTCAATCTGGATAAAGTTGGTCGTTTCATCATGACCAAGGCCCTTGACAACGAGAGATTTGAGAAAGTCAAGCATTGCAAGACTGCCAAAGAAATGTGGGATAAGGTTCGTGACATGAGCGAAGGAAACGACGCCATTAAAGAGCATCAGCTGAGTGTTGCTCTGGAAAAGCTGGACAACTTCAAGATGAAGTCTGCGGAAACCATTGATCAGATGGATACAAGGTTTACAAGGACGCTGAATGAAGTGTTGAAGCTTGGAAAAACCTTCACTGGTAAGGAGATAACCGTCAGAGTGCTGAAGGCTCTACCTCCGAAGTTCAACATGAAGGTGACAGCCATGGAGGAGTCAAGAGACTTGGGAAAGATCTCACTCACCGAGATGTTCTCAGTACTCAAGGCATACGAGTATAAACTGCCAAGAATGGGTGTTGAAGAAACCTCTACTTCAAGTCCCACAGCTGCTCTGGTTGCTGCTGAAAATCCTAGAAGACCAGCCTATAAAAGCAAAGATGTGGACTCATCTGATGAAGCCACACTACTCAACAAAAAGGAGTACACTTCTGGAGACGTTGCATTGCTAATGAACAACTTCAAAAAGTTCTACAGACGAAAAATGAAGAACAAATATGACAATGCTTCTACTTCTAACCCTACTTCTTCTTCTCAAGATAAGGATTCTTATAAATCCAAAATGATGTGCTATAATTGCAGGAAACTGGATCATTTCATCAGAGACTGCCCATATCCTAAAGCTGAGAAGTATACAGAAGAGGAAAAGAGAATCAGAAAGGAAAGAAAGCATCAGAAAGGCAAGGTGCTGGTAGCAGAAGCAGAAAAGCTAGCTGCTATCTACTCATCAGATTCAGATTCAGACACTTCTGATGAAGAGAGTCCTGCTCTTCTCTGCCTGATGGCTAAGGAATCTGATGGCTCCGAGGATGAAGAGGTAACTTCTCTTGATAATGAATTATTTAATTCATTTGAACAAGTGATGCTTAACAATACAAGTATTGTTGATGCATTTAAAAAGCTTAAGGAAGAGATGATATTGCTGAAAGAGCAAAACAGTTCACTGAAACTTAAAGCTGAAAAGCCAAGAGAATCAGCTGAATACAAACTGCTTGAGCAAGAGAATGAATCTCTGAAAGCTGAATGTGAAGTCTATAAGGGTAAAATCATGGAGCTTGAGAAAGTCATTGAGTCTCATGATAAGTCATCTGTTGCATCAACTCACATGTCTAGTAAACAGAAGACACCTTTAGAACAGGATAAGTTAGAACTGAAACATACTGAAAAATTTATATCAGCTGACAATAGTAAGGTCATCCTGTATGTTCAGACTACTAAACCTGCTTCACCTGAGAAAGTGTTAAAGGAGACGAAAACTCCTAAGTCTAAGAAGAGCAAAGAGCCTAGTGTAGGAAAACAGACTGGTAAGACCAAATAGATGAGTCCTAGGAAGTCTTCTGATAAGGTCAAAACCAATCAGACTAGTGATAAGACTAAGTCATCTATTAACGAGCAAGCATCTAGTAAACCAAAGAAGCATAAAAACAAGAAAAATCAAAATGCTTGGTATGGAAATGAGTCATATTATGTGCAACCTGCTGCATATCCTCCTATGTATCATGCACCTCAATTTCCAACTTACTATGCACCATATCCTGCTCATCCAATGCATGCATACCCTCCTTATCATGCATCTTATTCTACTTATGAGCATTATCCTTATCATGCTGATTATCATCAACATAGCAAATCTGATAAACATGAAGAAGATGAAACTGTTCATGCTCCTGCCAAACAACAGAAGCCTAAGAAGCCTAAGACTTCATCATCTTGGGTTGACAAAGGTGGAACTAATCCTTCAGGACCCTCTCAATAAGGGTACCTAAAACAATTTTATTTTGTTTTGTAGGATAGGATTAGGAGTAGGAGTAAAGTGGAGAAAATCTAGTACTTGGACAGTGGATGTTCAAGACACGTGTGTGAAAACATACATGAGCTGATCAAAGGCAACATTGAGATATCTGACGTCTCTTATGCTAAAGGCCTCAAATACAATTTGCTGAGCATAAGTCAATTTTGTGACAAAGGATATTCAGTCATCTTCTCAACAGATAAGTGCTACCTTGAACAGATTGGTACAAAGAAGGTAATTTTATCTGGAAGACGACAAGGAAATATCTACACAGTGGTCTGGAATTCTGCTGACAAGAATTCAAGTATTTGTTTGGTGGCTTCAACACCAAGTGAAGTCAGTTGGTTGTGGCACAAAAGAATGAACCATGTGAATTTCAAGACCATAAATAGACTTATCAAGAACAATTTGGTAGAAGGAATTCCAAAAACAGTCATGAGCAAGGACAAGCTTTGTGACGCCTGTCAGAAGGGTAAACAAATCAAGTCATCATTCAAAAGCAAGAAGCACCAATCATCTGGAAGGATCTTGGAGCTGTTACACATGGACTTATTTGGACCCATTGATCCAATCAGCAACTGTGGAAAGAAATACTGCCTAGCTGTTGTGGATGATTATTCAAGATACACTTGGGTGATTTTCATGAAGAAGAAAAGTGAAACCAAGGAACATCTTACAAATCTGATGGAAAAGATATAGAATGAGAAGAGTATGAAAATACTAAAGATCAGATCAGATAGAGGGACTGAGTTTACAAACTCTACCGTTGAAGAGTATTGTAATGCCAGAGGAATCAGCCATGAGTACTCTGCTACCAGAACCCCTCAACAGAATGGAGTTGTTGAAAGGAGAAACAGAACTCTTAAAGAAGCTACCAGGACAATGATAGCTGAAGTTAAGCTACCTTAAAGATTTTGGGCAGAAGTAACAAACACAGCATGTTTTACCCAAAACAGATGCATGATCAACAAGCACCAAAACAAGACTCCATATGAAGTTTGGAACAACAGGAAGCCAAACATTCAATACTTTAAGATATTTGGTTGTAAATGCTTTGTTTTAAATAATGGGAAAAATCACCTAACTGCTTTTGCAGAAAAGGCTGATGAAGCTGTTTTTGTAGGATACTCTACTGTTAGTAAAGCTTATAGAGTCTTTAACAAAAGAACTTTACTTATAGAGGAACCCATTCACGTAGTATTCAATGAACCAAATCAATTTTCTGAAAAGAATCAAAAAACTAATCAAGATCTGTCTACTGATTTACAGAAATTGAATGTTGGAAAGAATGAAGAATATGTTCCCATCATACTACCTGATCTCAACCCAGCTGCTAACTCAAGTGCTGTTCAAAATCACAGTGCTGATAGTCTAACAGACGAGTTACAAACAGCTGACAGACCAGAGATTGTTCAACAGACGATAAATGTTCAACTGACTACTACTGGAACTCCAACAGTAGTGTTGCAAGATCAAAACAAAGGACAACATTATGATTTGCAACCTGATCTTTGATGGCTCAAGAACCGCCCACCAGAGTTGGTGATTGGTGATCCTTTGGATAAAGTAAAGACAAGGAGAGCTGCTGCAAGTGAAGCAATGTTTGTCAGCTTCCTATCTCAAGTAGAGCCTAAACAGATTGAAGAAGCTCTTAGTGATTCAAACTGGATTGAAGCTATGCAAGAAGAGCTAAATCAATTTGAAAGGAATGAAGTCTGGTACTTAGTTCCTAGACCAAGTCATCAAAGGGTAATTGGCACTAAATGGGTATTCAGAAACAAAATGAATGAAGATGGTGTTGTCACCAGAAATAAAGCTAGATTAGAGGCCAAGGGTTATTGCCAAGAAGAAGGTATTGACTTTGATGAAACTTTTGCACCAGTAGCAAGACTAGAGGCAATCAGACTCTTTCTTGCCTATGCTGCTCACAAGAATTTCACAGTCTAGTAGATGGATGTCAAATCATCTTTTCTCAATGGAGAATTGCAAAAGGAAGTCTATGTTGAACAACCACCTAGATTTGAAGCCTATCAAGAAGAAGACAAGGTGTATCGTCTGAAAAAAGCCCTATATGGACTGAAACAGGCTCCAAGAGCATGGTATGATACCATATCTGATTTCCTCTTAATTAAAGGATTTCGTAAAGGTAAGGTAGACAAGACCTTGTTCACTATTGAATGGGAAGAACATATTTTGCTTGTGCAAATTTATGTGGACGATATTATTTTTGGTTCAACTAATCAACAGATGTGTGATAAGTTCTCAAAGCTGATGCAGAACAAGTTTGAAATGAGGATGATGGGAGAACTTAACTATTTTCTTGGTTTGCAAGTAAGACAGTTGCCTGATGGAATTTTCATCAGCCAAGCAAAATACACAAAGGATCTGTTCAAGAAATTTGGTATGGAAACTAGCTCTACTGCTAATATTCCAATGTCTACGAGTCTTCGTTTGGATAAAGATGAAGATGGCAAATCAGTGGACATAACCAAGTACAGAGGAATTATTGGGTCTCTTTTATACTTAACATCTAGCAGACCTGATATTATGTACTCTGTTGGGATTTGTGCGAGGTATCAATCAAATCCTAAGGAATCTCATCTCTTAGCTGCCAAAAGGATACTCAAATATCATAAAGGTACTGAAGATTTGGGATTGTGGTACCCTAGGGAATCTGGATTTGAACTCATTGGATATTCAGATTTTGACCTTGCTGGCTGTAAGATTGACAGAAAAAGCACAACAGGTGCCTGTCAGTTCTTAGACAGTCGTCTGATCTCTTGGATGAGTAAGAAACAGACTTCAGTATCCATATCAACTGCTGAAGCTGAATACATAGCCGTTGGAGCTTGCTGTGCACAAATATTATGGTTGAAGCATCAACTAGAAGATTACAACATAAAAATCAGTGGAATTCCTATCTACTGTGACAACACAAGTGCAATCAGCCTTACTCAGAATACTACAAGTCATTCAAGGACTAAGCATATTGAGATCAAACATCATTTCATTAGAGATCATGTGGAGAAAGGAAATGTCATGATAGAATATGTGTTTACTGAAAATCAGATTGCTGACATCTTCACAAAACCTCTAAGTGAGACAAGGTTTTCAACTCTAAGAGCTGAACTAAGTCTACTAAAACTAGATGCATAAGCTGAGGGGGAACTCATCAAAAGACTGGAGTTCAACAGGTTACTCATCTTATTATCTTCAAGGATTAACTCTCAACAGACTAGTTAACTTATGAAATCTTAAAGTCAGGGGGAACGTGTAAGACTAGCGGTACTTCTGATTAAAAGATGAAATTTGTTGATGACAGTTAGTTGAAGTTATATTTTCATCAGAAGATTAAAGTTTTGAAGATTGAAGATTAATTATCTAGCTGGATTGACAAACAGCCGAGGAAGGTTATCAGTTATTGGCCTTTACTGATAACAGCTTTGTCATCAGGACGGTAGTCCTATCAGATAAGTATTTTATTTACCTGTCTGATCAATTGTATAAAAGCTAAATGTATTAAAAATGTTTTATCTAAAACACGCTTTTATAAGTACAGTAAGGCGGTTCGTATTCCCGCCTGTCATTAAATGCTCTTTGAATTTGAAAATGCGTAACTGACGCCGCACGATCAGGACTGACAAGAAACAGATCTAACGGTTGGCTGGTATCATGGAAACCAAGATACCCTAACTCTATAAATCCAGATCTGATCAGCTCAGTCACTCTTTACACACCCAAATATTCAGAGAGCACTTGTGAGAAAAAAAAATACTTGCAATTTTCTGCAAAAACTTCTTCTTTTTCACTAACAATCAACAGAATTGAGAAGGCTGAAGGTATGTACTTTGTGTACGAGACTTATTACCAATCTGGTACCAAGTTAATGAAGGAACTACTGGAGAAGTTCAAATCTGCCTCCTTAGTAAATTTCATGGAGTATCATGAGGGTCTGGACTGATCAAGTTTTGGAGTATTACCCAACAGCAACGGTTGATTTCACTACCCAGGAGATCAAGGCAACAGTCGGAGGTAAATCTGTTATCATTACCCCTACTTTGCTTCATGAAACCTTTGGAATGCCCAACAGTGGACGACATGACGTCACTGTTCTGACTAAGGAGAGGCATCAAGATTTCTGGGCAATCTGTGCCAAGGATGGTGAAATGTTGACTGGCAACATTAAGAACAAGCAGCTGAAGGATGAATATCAGCGTATGGCTGATATGGTCGCTAAGCTGATAGAAAACTGCACTTTTTCGTTGGATGTTGTTACAATGAAGAGATTCAGCATCATGGCGGCAATTTACTATGGATTAGAGGTCAACTGGTCCGTGGTTATTTGGTATATCTTGGCTCACTTCCACAAGAAGAAGAACAAAAAGAATCCTCAGACGAATCATAGAATAACTCTAAGTTATCTGCTCTTTCACATGGGTTGTGAAATGAACAATGGGAAGGAGATTCATGTTGCTAAGGCAATGTCCAAGTACTTGTCTGTCCTTAAGAGGAAAGCTGATGAAGCTGATGTGGAAGAAGAAGCTGAGGAATCAAAGGAGGCTCCTGCTAAAAGGCCAAGGGGATTGGTTAAAACAGCTCAGCTGGCTGTTGAATCCAAAAAGCAAAAGGCTGATGAGCCTAAGGAGAAGACTCCTGAGAAGATGAAGAAGATGTCTGATACTGGAGCTGATGAAATTATAAATCAGACCACTGCTGATGTCAGGAACATGTCTCCTGCATCATCTTCTAGAACTCCATCTGCTGAGGTGCCTGATGAGAATGTCTCTCATAGGACCAGGAGTCAAATCAGGGATACAGGTGCTTCCCAACTTGCTCAAGGGAGAAGACCAAGAAAAACAGTCAGGAAACAAATGACATTTGTTGAAAAGCCCACTGAGATAATAGATCTGGTGAGAGAAAGCCCTCAATCAGCAGAGAGGCCTGCTGGTGCTGAGAAAGAGTCTATCAGGGAGAAGCAAGTGCCTGATCAAGCTGCAAATCAAACTACCCCTCAAGAACCAAAAGCTGAGGTTTCTAAACCTCAAGATGATCAAGACGTGATGATCATTGAACCAATAGCAGCTGCACCTATTGCATCTGCTGGTCCCACTCCTGCTCCAGCTAACAAAGGAAAAAGGAAGATTCTTCTCAAAAGAAAGAAAATCTCTGTTGCTGACAAAAATAAGAGAGAGGAAGCTGAGCAGCGAAAGAGAGATGAGCTGGAGGATAAAAGAGTCCTTGAACTTAGCAAGGTTCAGGCAGCAAAGGATGAAGAAAGGAGAAAAATGTCTGCAGAAGAAAGGAAAGCTGCTGAAGCTGCTGAACTTGCAATGGTCATTGAGCTAAGCAAGACTGATGCTCATGGACCTGTTCATGGAGGAGGGATTAAAATTGGAGAATCAAAAGAAGCTAAGCCAAAGATGCCTGCTGGCGAAGTCAAGCCGAAGGCAAAGTTAGCTTACTATCATCAAAAACTGATGCTGAAGACTCTGTTCACTCATGAGAAGCCTAGATACATGAAGTTGAGGGACTATAGACTGAATAAGTCTATTTAAGAGATTCAGAGTTGGAAGGAGTTAGCTGATGAAGAAAGATGGGTTCTGAATTGGCTAAAGACCGACTCCATTCAACAGGCTTTGGATCCTGATTTTATAAGGGATGCTATGCATCAATATGCAAAAGAGTTTGCAACAGGGGAGGCCAAAATAATTGAGAACACTTTGCCTGCAAAGAAAAGAAAAAATGATGATGCTGTTGAAAGGGCAATTCAGATTGCTGTTATGACTGCCTTGAAGAAATGGGCTGTTAAGTCAAGATATCATCAAGGTTCATCAAGTGAGCTGCTCTCGCTGCCAAGCATTCAACATATAACATTTGGCAAAGAAGTAAGAGATTATTGTGAATTGCCTAAGGTAAAGCCATCTGCCCTAATGCCATGGCCTGTTGTAAGACAAATTCGTCAAACAACAACCTTTACTGATGACGGCAAGATCATAAGTAAGATCTTTGAAGACGTTACTGATCAACCTAAAGCTGCTGAAGAACCCTTAGCACTTGAGTGGAAAGCTAAGGGGTCTGAAGCTGATCAGGATACTGAACTGAATGATGCCCCTGTCCACCAGGAGGATGAAGAAAGGGAAGCTGCTGCTACTTTTGCTTCATCAGCTGATTCACACTCATCACTGATGGAAGCCTTCCAGCTTTTGATGGAGAACTCAATGAAGGAATTGGAAGAGAAGAACATCACGCAGTTGAAGAAGTTGCAGCAAGAGTTGGCAGAGTCCAACATATTACAGCTTGAAAGTATGCAACTCCTTACTGCAAGAACTATCAGGAATGCCATTGATAGTTTTCCCATGCCTGAAGATCATTCCAAGCAGATGATGCTAAGCTTTGTTGAAATGAACAGAAATGTTGAAGATATGAAAGCTGATGTCAACCATCTTCATGCTGCCTTAAAGAGAGCTGAAAACAACATAGTTGATCTCACTGCCAACTTCATCAGAATCAGCGAAGAAGAGAAAGCAGTTAATGTTGGTTTGTTGATAGAAGTTCACCAAGCTGGAACCATTATACATGAAGAGCTGACAACCATGCAACTGAACGTTGATTGTTTTAATGATCAGACTGACACCATCAGCACCACCCTTAATCATCTTACTGCCAGTCACGATGTAGTCAATCAGAACTTGAAGGCTTTATGTGCTGCTATGAAGATTCAATCTGCTACACTCAACCCTCCTATCAGACCTGCCAGTGTCACCATTTCTGATGATGACAAAAAGGGGGAAGAGAAGAAGGAAGAGGAAAAAGTGGAGGAATCTGCTGCCACTGAACCTGAAAAGCCTGAAGCTGCTGAAGAGACTGAAGCTGCTGAAAAGATTGGAAAGGTAGAAGGCAAAGAGAAGTCTGAAGAAGAAACCAAGGAAAAAGCCAAGTCTGATGAAGAAATGGCTGTAACTAAGGATTCTGCTGAAGAACAAACAGAGCCATTTACCAAGTACAAAAACACTGAAACAGCTAAGAGATTAATGGAAGAGCTGAAGGAGCAGCAAATCAAAGAAAAGATGGAAGCTGTTAAGTCAAATCTTCTTTTGGATGAGGAGGCTGATGAAGATGAAGAAGATGATGAAGAATCATCTTATGAATATGAAGAAGTGCTTGAGGGAGATAGTGAAGAAGCTGATAGCTAGTATAGGCAAATCGTTTGTAATCAGTTATCTTTATTCTCTATCAGACATCTTATCTGATCAGACTTGTACTTGTAATCAATTCAAAATCTTAAATAAAAGTTCAAGTTCTGTTTCCTACAAACTTTTTCTATCTCAGAAAATTTTGAGGATCAAAACTTTAGTATAGGTAAACAGGTACCAAGCTGAAGTTTTGTCATCATCAAAAATGGGGAAATTTTTGGATAAGGATGAAGATGAAGAGCACTGAAGACAATTAGTAAAGGGAGGTTTTGATGATTTTCAAAACTTCAAATCTGCTAAGTAAAATCAACTTAGCTGATATCCCTTAGAAGAATTTTGACCAATTAAGAAGACATCAGACGAGTCAAAATTCAAGGTCCAGAAGACTACTGATCTGCTGAAGGAAAGAAATCAGACTGATGAAGATCAGCCGACTCACATAAGATTTGTTCAAGTTTGGGTTCAGCTCTGTTCGTCATCAGACTTGCACTTTCGATCAGCCAAGTGGAAAGGATCAAGAAGTCTGCCCAACGGTAATAAATGCCCCTGAAAGTAATAAATGCTGAAGTACAAGGCTATTAAAGACAAATGATTGAAGAAAGACTTCGTATCAGCTTGGTGCATTTAATGCTGCCTACAGAAAAGTATTGTTGACAGTAAGGACACTGTGCAGAGAGCCGTTCGCGGAAATTAAGGACCAGTACCCGAGGATTTTGAATTCTGTCTCACTTCAACGGACATTTTTCAAACCTACGAGTATAAATAGCTGGAGAGACAAAGAGAAGAAATACAACACAATCTCTGAGAAGAAATTCGAAGCAAAATCTCTTAAGTCTCAAGAACAGCTCACTCATCAGCTCTGTCATTTGTTGACTGAAGCCGAAGTTGAAGATAAAAGACAAACACATTTTCTGAGTGAAAAACTGTTTGAGTGTTGTGAGAAGTGTAGATCCGTCTTTGTGAGTGATCTAGCTTCAGAGGATAGGTTTTCTTAGTGATTTCCTATTGTGAGCTTACGGCCAGATTCATTTGTTGTTTTGGCGTAAGTGGAGTGTACTAATTACTTTGTGTTCTTAGTATAACCCAAGATCTTTGTGACTTGGAAGAGTGGACTAAAGGATATTTAAATCCATATAACCACTATATAAATTACTTGTGTTTTATATTTGCTTTCAACTTGCATATTTTCAGATTGCATAAAACACATACAAAACTGTTTGAAAAGAGCTTAAAGAAGTTTACAAAACTGGGGATAAAATTTTCAAACTACTAAGTTTACTTGTGAAAAACACTTTGAAAATCCGCTGCAAATACTCTAGTATTAAAACTAATTTTAACTAAATCAGCTAAGTAACTATCAGATTAGTGGTCGACAAAGCTGCTCAAAGATTTGTTCGCGATCAGCCTTGTAAACTTACTGTTCGATAACATCTTAGTTTGTTCAACAGTTAAGTAAAAGTTTTAAAGTTAAAAACTGTTAAAAAGTTTAGACGTCGATTCACCCCCCCTCCCCTCTAGACCTCATCTAACCACTTGGGACCAACACACAGTTATCGGAATCGACTTATAATATCAACCAACTTTTGCGGGAACCGATCTTGAGTTTGTGAGGGATGTAGATGGATCATTTACCTGTCGATATTCCCTCATTAGGTAGTTATCGTACCTTCTATTAGTTTATTTTAGTCGGTTTTTGACTAACATTGCCGATCTTTGCAGAATCAGTTGTTATGGCGAGTCGAGTTGCGGCTCTGTCTGTGTTGAAGGCCAAGCAAAAGATGGCAGCTGCATCTTTTGGCCCCCCTTCGACGCGCGGGAAAGATGCGAGGACGAAGGTGTCCGCCCAATCTAGTACTATCCTGCCTCGGCCTAGTCCTCATCCGGAAAAGCAGAGCTCCTCGGATAAGGGTAAGCGGCCTCTGACTTCCGAAGATGGGCAAAAAGAGGCCCCTTCAGTGAAGAAGGCCAAGTCGGGTGTGAACCCCCCTCCATCAACGGGTGACATTGTTGCCCCGCGAGAGACCATAGAGTTGATGGTCGAGAATCAAAGGAAAAGAATGGGTGATCAGGTCACTCGGGGTTCGATGATAAACCCGGCGTTTCTTCGTACTGATGTTGGTCCCGAAGTTTGGGACAAGTTTTGCTCGACATTATCTCTGGTGGATCATGAGGCGTTGCTTAAGTTTTGATACTACCGACATCCTACGTCTTCAGGCTGCTCTGCAATTAGCGGTATATGTCGAGATTCATTAATTATAGATTTAATTGATCGTTCCATTTCGTAACCAATTCTCCGTGTCGTCGCAGAGTAATCAGTTGATCTTCCATACTGTCTATAGGGCGGACTCAGCTCGAAAACGCGCTGAGAGATACAAGGGACTCGACAAGGAGGCTCGGAATCATATCGGTGCTCTGGAAGGAAAAGTGAAGCTCTTCGAGGGAGAAATGTCAACTAAGGATGCTCAAATTGCGTTGTTAGAAGCTGAGTTATCCCAATTGAAAGCGGATTTTGACAAGATGTTGGAGGAAAAGGAAGTCGATGGCTTCGCCAGGGGTCAGCAAGAGGCTCTAGATCGTTGTCGGAGTCTATCGTCCGAGGAGAGGAAAGCGGCCGTCCTTGAGTTTAACAACGGCATCGTGTATCAGGAGCTAGTGGATCGTCAGTCAGGAGATGACTTGATCCAAATGTTCAATAGGGGTTGGAAACAGTGTCATGCTTGGGGTTTCCTAAATGATAATTTTGATGAAGGCAAGATGGACCCTATTCTGGATGAGAATGGGAAAGAGGTCGACATTGCTGCCCTGGAAGTTGACAAGGAAGAACCCGAAAAACACGAGTTCGGCTTCCTTCTCGGTATTCAAATCGAGAAGGCTGACGCGGCAGCTCGAAAGGATGCCCCTGAGACTTCGAAGGAGTCGACTCATCTTGATAGGCTCGACTACGAGACGCACCATGGTCCCGGCTCCGTATGATTTATAAACCTTGTTATTTGATCTGTGTATTGTTATCGATATCTTGTACTTTGAATCTCGATGAATCATCATTGAGTCGTGCTCGAGTAGCATGTTGATTTTAAACACTTTGGCCTGTAATAATTATTCGACAATTTCCTCGACAATGATATGTTCATCATTTCGCAATTGCACAATTTATGTTAATTTATATATTAATGGTCCTACTTGTCAGTATATGTCTAAAATTATACTGATCTCAAAGTATAAGCCTTTATTGATTGTTGGATTATATTCGCGTTCCTCTATATATATATATATATATATATATCTCATTAGGTATCCACTTCATTTGGATTGAAGCATGTCTTTTATGTATAGTTTTTCCGATGCACCTCCTTCTCATTCACTATATCGTCATTCTCGATTATCGATTCTTGTTCTTTGGTATGAGAGAAATTGGAAAGTTTTTATCGTTTCGATGAGGTTCCATGTCGTTTAATCTTTATTGGGGTTTCGACTTTTTGATATTAAACCGTCGACATGCACAAAGATTGCCCAGTGGATGTAAATTCGACGGGAAATACCATATCAGCTCGACGCACGAGGCGAGTTGTATGTTAATACTCGATATGAGCTCGTTGGGTGATACTATATCAGGTTGACTTTCGAGGCGATTTGTATGCTAAATGACCTGATCGTGTCGATCATCGCTTTGCATATAGAAGCTAGTTAGTATCGATCGATTGGGAGCATTGAATTTTCCGATTTCAGCTGTTGATCGTGGTGCCTCTATACGGTTGGATCTGGTCCGCGTGGCTTTCCTTGGTAAGTGCAATGGACGCCATTTAATGCTCTTGATCCCGTCCGTTAATCACTTTACACTGCAGCCGTTGGATCAGTCAAAGAGGATCTATAAATTGGGGGGGGGGGGGGGGGGGACCATTCCTTTTTAGTCCGTACCTCACTACAATCCAAATATGAATCCTCACATATATCCTCCAACATGCCCTCTTCTCTGGCTTTCTTTACCTTTTATATCGATAAGGAATGTCTTCATAACCCATGCATTCCTTTATCGAGTTCACCCTCCTAATCGAGAGGGGGACAAATATATCTTCGATTGGGTGGTATCGGTAAAGGGGGTGTCCCCATGTGTCGGCCTCGTTGTTCGAATGGGTGGGATCGGTAAGGACAACGAGGTCGATCTCGGCAAATTCCTCACCATTTTGGCGTCCAGCTATGGAAAAACTTCATGCTGGCAGCCGAGATCAGGAGTAGTCGTCGATGGTGGAGGGTCGGTAGTGTTGTCAAAGCAACAACAACCGATCAGATGGTGGAGGACTTAAATTTTGGATCGTCGATCTGCAATTTTTTCCTCTCCTGTCACTCTGTCAATGCAGAGAGACTCATCTGCCATGGTAACCTAGTCGATGGGGCTCCTTGTGGTTGTTGCTAATAGCGACTTCTACTGTCCCTCGCTGACTCCATCTGGGACTCGAGGAGTTCATCTCCCAAATGCGTCGGCCAGTGAGGGGAGAAGCCTGCTTATGGCTTTTTCTCTCACTGTTCAGTGAATTTGGGAAGACGTGCTCAGGTGTCGACGAAGATCTGCTCGTTCATCAATGTCTTCAGAGAGTCGAGGTCGGGTTCTCGGTGGTCTCAACAGCAAAAAACGAAGATTTAGATGTAGGGTTCTCACTTTTGTAATAGATCGAGCAAGTATGTGTAAAAGCTTAGTTTTGTACAATGATATATTTAAGAAAATTCTTTTCTTTCGACATCCTCGCCTTTATTTCCTTGTTTGTTTTCCTAACTTATAATTTATTTTGAATCTTTATCTCAACATAAAATGCCACCAAATCCTCAATGATCGATTTGAGTTCATCGTTGATTGGATGTTAATCTTGACATGTAGTCGATTTCACTTTTATCTTTCCAACTTATGAATCACCTTATTCGTCAATTTCGTCTCGATTCCCGCAGCTTTCGAGGAATGTGTTGAGTTAAGCTTATTTATAGCCCACTTTATTTGTCAATTTTGTCTCGATGCCCGCGGCTTTCGAGGAATGTGTTGAGTTAAGCTTATTAATAGCCCACTTTATTTGTCGATTTTGTCTCGATGCCCGCGGCTTTCGAGGAATGTGTTGAGTTAAGCTTATTAATAGCCCACTTTAGTTGTTGATTTCGTCTTGATGCTCACGGCTTTCGAGGAATGTGTTGCGTTAAGCTTATTAATAGCCCACTTTATTTGTCGATTTCGTGTTGATGCCCGTAGCTTTCGAGGAATGTGTTGAGTTAAGCTTATTAATAGCCACTTTCTTCGTCGATTTCGTCTCGATGCTCACGGTTTTCGAGGAATTTGTTGAGTTAAGCTTATTAATAGCCCACTTTATTTGTCGATTTCATCTCGATGCTCGCGGCTTTCGAGGAATGTGTTGAGTTAAGCTTATTAATAGCCCACTTTATTTGTCGATTTCGTCTCGATGCCCGCGGCTATCGAGGAATGTTTTGAGTTAAGCTTATTAATAGCCCACTTTATTTGTCGATTTCATCTCGATGCCCGCAGCTTTCGAGGAATGTGTTGAGTTAAGCTTATTAATAGCCCACTTTCTTCGTCTATCGTTCCCTCTGCAACTTATAACTCGGAAAAGTAACTTCATGCATTTGATTCAAAATAATTTCAAAAAGAGATTACGATTTTGTATAAGCTTCAAATTAACATAAGACAACTGAAAAGGAATGGTTTCAAGCGTAGAATTTCCTGAAGTTTCTTCCATTCCATGTTCGCTTGACTAGTTCTCCGCTCATTGTTTCCAGTCAATAAGCCCCTTTCCTTCCGGGTTCTATTACCTGAATGGTCCTTCCCAGTTACTGTTGAGCTTTTCTTTCTCTTTAGAAACGTTGATTCGTTTAAGCACCAAATCCCCAACTTGGAAGGATTTCAATCTCACATTCTTGTCGTAAGCTTTAGCGATGGTCGTCTTGTATGACTGTATCCTAGTCGATGACCTTTCCCTTCTTGCCTCCATTTGGTCGAGTTCAAATTTTCTTGCTTCCACGTTGTCTTCTTCGTCGTACATCTCGATCATGGGTGAAGGTACTTCGAGTTCCGCCGGGGCCACCGCTTCAGAACCATATACCAGGCTAAAAGGTGTTTCTCCCGTCGCGGTCTTCTCTTTCGTCCTGTTAGCCCAAAGTACCCAAGGTAATTCATCCAACCATGCTCCGCTTGCTTCTGATAACCTCTTCTTCAGTAGCATCAAGATTTCTCTATTTGTTACCTCGGTCTGCCCATTCGTCTGTGGACACGCGACCGAGGTGAAGCGTTGCGTGATTTTGTGTTTCGTGCACCAGTCAGTTACTCTTTTACCGACGAACTGTCCACCGTTATCCGATATAATGACTCTCGGTAGCCCGAATCTGCAGATTATCAAACAATAAAAGTTGATTATCTGAGTTTGCGTAATCTGTTTCGGGGGAACGACTTCTATCCATTTGCTAAAATACTCAACGCCTACAAGTAGGAACCATTTCTGTCCTCTTGCTTTTGGTAATGGTCCTACTAAGTCAACGCCCCATTGATCGAAAGGCCACACGATTGAGATGGACTCCATTTTCTGAGCTGGCTTTTGTGGCATGGTAGCATGGTATTGACACTTGGCGCAGCTTCTCGAATATTGAATGGCTTCTTTCACCAAAGTCGGTCAATAATATCCCAACCGAGACACTCTGATTGCTAATGCCTTTCCTCCAGAGTGATTTCCGCACGATCCCTCATGAACTTCATTCAGAACCAATCCTGTCTGCGGTTTTGTTATACACTTTTAGAGCACTTCGGTTAAAGAACGTCGATACAATTCGTCACCAATCATGGCATAGTGTGGTGCCCTGTATTTTATCCTCTTTGCTTCATTGTTATCGACGGGTAGAGATCCTTTCGTTAAGTATTCTATTAGAGCGGTTTTCCAAATTAACTCTTTGTTCTCGAGGTTCATGACATCGAGACTTAGAGACTCTAGTCGATAGTCGATGGCTGGCTTAGTGAAACCATTAACGTAATCTTCCTCGTTACTACTCCTTCGATCATATTTCCAAATTTAGAAAGGGCATCGGCTCTCGTGTTCTCGGTTCTTCTAATGTATTCCAATTGGAAAGTCTTGCATTTTGAGGAGTGAGTCCTGACGAGATCCAAGTACTTGATCATGGACTCCTCTTTGGCTTCGAACAGACCTTTGAACTGTTTTTCAACCAACTGTGAATCGGTGTAAGCGATCAGGCTTCGGATGCCTGTCTCTGATGCCATTTCTAGACCAGCCAATAGGGCCTCATACTCCGCCTCGTTATTAGACACCGGAAAATCCAATTTCAATGCAAATTCAAGCTCTTCGCTATTTGGCCCTTGAAAATATATTCCAGCCCCTCCTCCAATTGACGTAGAGGATCCATCGACATGTAGTAACCAAACTTATTCTTTCTCTTCTTCCAATGCTGTACTTTCGAGGACAAAATCCGCCAAAACCTGCCCTTTAATTGATGTTATCGGCAAGTAGTCGATATCATATTCTCCCAATTCGACTAGCCATTTGACTAATCTTCCCGATGCATTAGGTTTCGAAAGGGTTTGCCTCAGGGGTTGATTTGTCAAAACTGCAATCTTATGTGATTGGAAATAAGGTCGAAGTTTTCGAGCAGTGGTTACTATAGCCAAAGCGAACTTCTCGATCTCAGAGTAATTTTTCTCCGGACCTTGCAAGACCCTGCTGACATAGTAAATTGGATGGTTTTCCTTTGTTTCCATTCTCAACAATACTGAGCAAATTGTGTGGGATGACACAGCTACGTAAAGATAAAGCACTTCGCAATCCTGAGGTTTTGCCAAGAGAGGGGGCGATACCAAATATGCCTTGAGTTGATCGAAAGCCTGATCACATTCCGCTGTCCATTCGAATTTCTTGGCATTTCTCATGACCTTGAAGAAAGGTAGGCTCTTGTCCGCCGACCTAGATATAAAACGATTGAGTGCGGTAATTTTCCCGACTAGCTTCTATACTTCATTCAGGTTCCTGGGGGCCTTGAGATCGATAATGGCCTGTACTTTTTCAGGGTTCGCTTCGATTCCTCTCTCGTTTACCAGATACCCAGGGAATTTCCCCGAACGCACACCAAAAGTACACTTGGCTGGATTTAGCTTCATTCCATACTTCCTCATAATGTCGAATGATTGCTTGATATGAACCAAATGGTCACTTTTGTCGAGGCTTTTGACGAGCATATCATCGACGTATACCTCCATCGATTTTCCTATCAGTGTTTCGAACATCTTGTTGACTAGACGTTGATACGTCACCCCCGCATTCCTTAGACCAAATGGCATTACTTTGAAGAAGTACACTCCCATCTCGGTTACGAATGCCATTTTCTCGTGGTCCTCCAATGCCATAAAGATTTGATAGAATCCTTGGAAGGCGTCCATCATACTTAAAATGGCGCAGCCCGCAGTAGAATCGATCAGAGAGTCAATTCTTGGGAGAGGATAAGGATCCCTCGGACAAAGTTTATTGAGATCCGTGAAGTCATTACACATTCTCCACTTTCCTCCTCCTTTGGCCACAAAGACGACATTACATAACCACTCGGTGAACTGTATTTCAGCGATGTAGTTGGCATCAAGCAGTTTATTAACTTCTTCTTTAATTATTATATTCCTCTCAGGACCAAATTTTCTTTTCTTTTGCCTGGCTGGCCTGGCCGAAGGGTCGATATTGAGCCTATGGACAATGATCTTCGGATCTATCCCATGTAGATCGGTGGTAGACCAAGCGAAAACGTCCACATTTTCCCTCAAAAACTCGATAAGTTGGGTCTCAAGTCCTTCAGAGAGTTGTGTTCCAACTCTAGTTGTTTTGGAAGATTCCCCTGTTATCAACTCTATTGTTTTATGACCCTCTGACGGCTCAATTCTCTCGAACTTTCTTTTTCGATTGTTTATTTCCTCTTGCTTCTCTTCTCTTTTTCCTTTGTCCCCCTTCTCGAGTGGGTTATCGACTGTGATCGATTCTGATGACTCAGGAATGTTCTGTTTAATCATCTTCTGTACCTTCGAGTAAGGCCTATCGTTTTTCTCTCGTTTGTCGATGGAGACGGTGTAGCAATCCCAACCGTCTTTGGCATTACCGATTACTTCTCCTATCCCTTTGGAGGTTGGGAATTTCAGCTTCTAATGATGTGTGGAGATGATTGCCTGAAAACTGTTGAGAGCTGGTCTTCTAACTGATCGATTATAAGCACAAGGCGCATCGACTATCAGGAACTTGACCATCATGATCTTTGAATTACTTTCTTATCCCATTGCCAGGGATAGAGTCAATGTACTCAACGGAATAACCTGGGCCCCTCCAAACCCGACAAAAGGGGTTCCTACGGGATTTGGCGGGGTATGTCCCAAATCCATCCTCTCTAATGCGTCGAGGAAGAGTATATTGGCTGAACTCCCTGTATCGATTAAGATTCTTTTTACGGTTGCGCTGGCTATCATAGCAGTGATAACCATGGGGTAGTCTGGAACATCTTGTTCATCATAGGGGATATATCTCGGCTGCAGGTCGGAATCGTCAAATCCTATCAATTTGCTGGGGGTTGCTTGTTTGATCGACAGTAGTTCGTGACACTCATGCCTATCTATCTTTAGAAGAGCTCGAGATACTGTTCTTCTCGAGTTTTTACTATCTCCTCCTGCGGGTCCGCCCGAGATCATGTTGACTATTGTTCCCGATTGGGCTCTCTCTGGTTCTTTCTTTTCTTCTCGAATATGACTCCTTCTAGGGGGAGATCTAGATCGAGGACTGTTGTCGGCCGGTCTGTTTTCTCTTTGAGTGTTCCTCGAAGTTTTAACTTATCCCGTTAAATGTCCCTCAGCTATTAGCCTCTCGATCTTGTCTTTTAGTTGAAAGCACTCATCAGTATCATGCCCCCTTTTTCGATGAAACCTGCAGTATTTCTTCGAATTTAGGGCGTCTCTTTGCGGAGGTGGCCTCCTGAGGAAATTCTTATCCTGTATAGCGAATAAGATTTCCGACCTGAGTTTCTTAAGTGGAGTGTAATTATCATAGTACTCTTTGTTAGATCTGCATGTCCTCATTCTTCTCGGATCGAAGTTTCTTTCCTCCTCACGATATCCTCTTTCGTCATGGTATCGATTGTTCGGTCCTCTTTCGATCGGACGATCTAAGGCAGGGGCTTGATGTTTCTCATCTGTTTTGGTGATTCCAAAGAAGCTTCCTCTGAGCTTAGTCATTTCTTCCTCGTTCATGTACTGATTTGCCATTTCCATAAGCTTCTCGTAGGTGGAAGGGTTCTCTCGAACAATGCCACTGGCAAATCCTCTATTCAGAGTGTTATGAAACAAAATTGTTATTAGAAAATCCACTCTTGGCACTTCGACTTTTAGGAGCTCATTATTGAACCTGCCCATGAACGCTTTGAAGGTCCCGTCGGGTGTATGTATAATAGAATACAACTGATTGGCGGGAGGTCAAACCCCCCTCTTGCTTTCAAACTGACTCATGAATTTATCACAAAGTTGATCGAATCAAAAATTGATTTCTCTTCCAGCCTTCCAAACCAAGATTAGGCCATTCCCGATAGCGTCGTCGAAAAAGCCTTAGCCGCAACGTTATCCGAGATGTCGTGCAGTTGCATTTGAAGATTGAAAGAGGCGAGATGTTCCTCAGGATCCTCGGTACCAAAGTATCGAGGGAGTTGAGTTGGCAATCTTTTATCCAACGGCAGTTTCTCGAAGAATATTTCATCGCAGAAAGGAGACTTTCTCAGTGAGAGTTAGATACCAATATTTCATTTTTCTTCTCGTATCTGTCTAACTTTTGATGTAACGACCTGACTTCGGAAGCTAGTTTGTTTACTTCCCTTATAGATTGTTCCTCTATTTCATGTCGACAAAGGTCTCTTTCATCGTCTTGATCATTACTGTTGTTTGCCTCATTCATCTCCATCCTTACTCCTACAGCCGGTGCTTTCTTCCTCGGTCGTCCTCGAGGAACTTCGACATTACCCTTAGCAGCCTCGGCTATCCACTCCTTTCTTGCTTCATCGAGGAGGGCCTTTACATCTTTCTTTGTCATCTGGATAATTTCGGATGCAGGGGGTCTTGAGGGTTCACCTTCTTCCCCCGACATGTGATCAGGATGCCTCGGAGGCATGCTATCTCCCTGACCTTCCCTGAGTTGATCTTGATTTCCATTTCGTTCTCGAGCGAGAGCAGCCATCGAGCGTGTGGTCATCTTTATACGATTCAGAGTTATGAGTTTCCCACAGACGGCGCCAATTGATGAGTGTGTTTTCCGTGTGTAATAATGTTTGTAATATCGAGGGTTAGGTACACTTCTCGTCAATGTGAAGGTAGGTAGATCAGTCAAACCTCTCTTCGATTTGTTCTCGGGGATCGTAACCTGCAATCAAAGATAACTACGTCAGGTTAATGCCGGTGGTGACCCGGCGATAACCCTCCGATGCTTAAGTAAGTGTCGAGATATTGGTTATCTTGATGGGTATTTATTGCTCAGAGAGTGCGTACCTTTTCTGTATTAATGAGGGCTATTTATAGTTTCCGTTCGGGTCACTGGGTCGGATCCTGACAAGACCTTCCGGATACAGTGGTTCGGTCATGATAGGACATTCCGGTCAGGATATTGACCTTATGTATTTAGTTCGACCCTTTTGATAAAAAGGTATAATGCTTGTCGATGGAAGCCATATCGACGAGTGAGCACTCATGTCGAGGAGTTAAGTCGATGATCTCGTCATGAGTCTGTTCGATGGAGATCGACGTATTTGTGGCTCGATTCTTTCGTTATATTTCAATCATAGATATAGTTTTGTGCTCGACGAAGACTTAGTACATCAAATACGTTATATTAGCGATATGAAAAATGGACATCCTCCAATCAATCCATCAACATAGTACACTTCATAAATCATAAGCAAATACTGTACATGCGGGGGGATTCATCGTTACAGCCTACCTAACTGTACTAAAAACTTGTATCCAGGACCGCATCAAGTGGATCACATACAATCAATCATCTTTGCTCTATAGTTCACTCTTTTTGCTTTCTTCATGTATGTTAATATATTAGACAGGATTTTAGTTGGTTACATAGATTAGTTTTATAAACAAAAACAATTTTACTAATGAGACATTGTTGACATTTTAATGTTTCTTCCAACTCTAGTTCAATGAAATAACTTAACCTAATTGTTTGTCCTTACTTTCCTCATCCTTTTTATCGATATGCATAGAACCTAGCTCTTCAACATACACACACATACTAACACTTGCACTATTTGTACTTCACATTTATTACGATTGCACCAAACTCAACTGAACGATTTAGTCATGTTCGCATAATTGCACTATTCAACTATTATTAGATTTTACATGGATCGGGTTAAGATCCATAAAACTTGGATCGAACTACCTTAAATCTAGCTTAAGAATGGAGAATTGTCAAGGTGACATTAGTCTTATAATCCAATCCATGTGAGACTTATTTTTCTCATTACTCCTCCATGCATGTACGTGTGGACGGGACGAATGTGGGTGAAACAAATACAACACGTAAAGTCCAATCTTGCCAAAGCGACATGTGAGCCTAACACATATAATTTATATGCTCCAAAATCTATCGAGATATTAAAACATGTCAGTCTAGGCCGTGAAGACCGGTCAACTCTCCAAAATCACTCTAAAAAATCCCTTTCATTGAAAATTAAAGTATATTCAGTGTTACACATTTTGTTATTCTATCGAGTTATTTAGATCCCACCCCAGTGAATTTAATCAATTGGGTTGGATGTCCTATACATGGACATGAAATGACAAAAAATTGTCATTTCATACCTATGCGGCATTCATTTAATATCCCGGTAATCCATCGGGATAGGCACAAATTTTTCATTCTATGGTTCGATTTACTTTCAAAAGAATTATAATAAATCATTATTTTAGGGTTTGAGTAGGTTACACTAGTTCCCAAATATTATAAGCCTTTCAATATGGATTTTGGTTAAAGTAAACAAGATAATATCCTTCGCTAATTTTATTTTGTAAAAACAAAAATAAAAATAAAAAAATAAAAATAAATAAAGAAAAGAAAAGGAAAGGGACGAGTACATCACCTAAACTCGTGAACCTCGTGCACTGATTTCCTATCTACTATCAAATTCAGGGATAATCCTTTCTCTAATTTTATTTCTCAAATTTATGAGGTCCAAAACCCATCACCAATTTCTGGCCTTCCTCATAAATAGTAGCAATAGTAGTCCCAAAAGCCTTGTTAAAGAAAAAACAAAATATGATATGGCTAGGTTTGGCGTAGTTAGAAGAATAACAATGATTAGCTCCATCTTTTCAATTTCATTCCTAATTATCTTTTTTTCTTCTCAAAACGACATCATCGCAATCAATCGTCAAGACTCTTCCTGGGTTTGAAGGAGACCTTCCCTTCAAGCTTGAAACCGGGTTAGAAAAATTATTACATTTAATTAATTAATTTGTGCACCTGATGAATTCAAGAAACTTATAAGTATAACTAACAAACTAACTTTCTTTAAATTAATAAAAAATACGGCAGACAATATTTTCCTAAGGAATATATTATGCTTAATAGTTTGATTTATTTAATTAATAAATTTCTTCAGGTACATAAGTTTGGGAAGAAATGATGAAGTGCAGTTGTTCTATTACTTTATTGAGTCGAAGAGAGACCCCATTAAAGACCCTCTTGTGTTATTACTTTATTTAATTAGGCTAATGTTTTATTTTCTTCTTGGACCAAACAATTAAAAAATCAAACCCTAAATATTAAGAGAAAAAAAAGTCGGAATTCACTAAAAAAAATTAAGTTTTTTTGACAAAATAGTAAATGATAAAGTGATTAAAATTTAAATATTGTCATTAAAATGATATATATATATATATATATATATAGACTCTAGTGACAAGAAATATAAAAAAATTATCACTAAATTATTTAGAGTTTTAGTAGGGTAAACTAGTTCCCAAATATTACAAGCCTTTCAATATGGATTTCGGTTATTGTAAACAAGAATATCCTTTGCTAATTTTTTTTAGGGACAGCCCTTTCTTTAATTTTTTTTGTCAAAAAAAAAAAAAGAAAAAAAAAAGGGAAGAGTACATCACCTAAAGACATCTTCAATCCTCCAATGAGAAGGTGAATTCATAGGGAAAGGGGAGATAAAATGAACTTTAATTAGTAAGAGGAGGAGTGGAGATAGGTGAGGAGCGGTGGTTAATTACCCACCATCCAAATGTGTGGACCGACACATCTCTTGTTCTTCTTCTTCATATTTTATATATATATATTTGATTTGTTTAATTGGACGGAGCAACTGCCCATTACCATATACTTTTTTTATTTATTTAAATGGTTAATTAAATGGGTTGGGCATCCGCCAAGCCACATATATTTTTTTTACTTTTTATTTTTTTATTTAATAATAACATAAATTATCTATCAATGTTTAAACATATTTATGTACATTGTTTATTAATTTTTATTGTTATTTAGTTCTATTATTATTAGTTGAGAGTGAAAAAATATGAGAATTAGAATTTTGTTGAATAAATAATAATAAAGTTATACTGAAATTAAATAAGACTTCTGAATTAAAAATAGAATATTGGTTACATAATTTAAATTCAATAAATTAAATTAAAAATGACATAACTCTATTAAATATATATTTGAAATATTATGAATGATCACCATTTGAATTGTGTGTTAATCACGCATATTCGACTAAGTCGACTTGCAGTTGGCGATATTAAATTACTAATTGAAAGAAACTCGACAACCTTCTGCATTGATTACTTATCTACTATCGTTCATCACCTATCATATTTATGAGGCCCAAAACCCATCACCAATTTCTTGTCTTCCTCATCCCAAAAGGCTTGTTAAAGAAAAAACGAAATATGGCTAGGTTTGGCGTAGCTAGAAGAATAACAACAATTAGCTCCATATTTTCAATTTCATTCCTAATTGTCTTTTTTCTTCTCAAAACGACATCATCGCAATCAATCGTCAAGACTCTTCCTGGGTTTGAAGGAGACCTTCCCTTCAAGCTTGAAACCGGGTTAGAAAAAAAAAATACATTTAATTAATTAATTTGTTCACATGATGAATTCAAGAAATTAACTTATAATTAAGTATAACTAACAAACTAACTTTCTTTAAATTAATAAAAAATACGGCAGACAATATTTTCCTAATGAATATATTATGCTTAATAGTTTGATTTATTTAATTAATAAATTTCTTCAGGTACATAAGTTTGGGAAGAAATGATGATGTGCAGTTGTTCTATTACTTTATTGAGTCGGAGAGAGACCCCATGAAAGACCCTCTTGTGTTGTCGCTCACCGGCGGCCCCGGTAGCAGTTCCCTCTACGCTTTAGCATTTGAATTTGGTATGTTCTTTTTCAAGTGTTATGAATTATCCACATTCCCCAATTAATGTCACTTTGCAACATGTTCTTATTTACATCAAAATCATGTTTTAGTTTATGATGACATCAGATTGAGGTTTTGAGATCCTATTTGAGTCTATATGTGGTGCATAACTACAAGTGGCACGTGACGCAAAATGGTGAAATGGCACATCAATATTAACACAGAAAATTCGAGGCGGTTTGAAAGTTACATTAAACTAAAAAAGAATATTTTATCGGGACACCCTGTCCCGTCCTGAAATCCAAAATTTAAATTGGGTACCCTCAACTCTCGGGACCTTGGATGATCTACCGGGTTTCAGGATTTGAATTTGAGATCCCGAAACCCAATATCCCGTCCCAAAATATCCGAATTTCTAAAAACCTGTCCCGGTCCTACCCCTATACTTGAGGAGCTGTTTTCGAAGGAGGAGGTAGAGTTGATTAAGAGTATTACGTTGGGGTATGGATTAAGAGTATCGGTCCCATTATTGGTGATATTAAGAAAATACTTCTCGATTTTTCATGGTTTAAAGTTGACTTTATATGTAGGATTGGTAATAGGGTAACGTCAATAGATGAATTAGAGGTTTTGCCTGAACATATTAGACATGTTGTAATTACGGATATTCTTTGAGTAATATATCAATTACTTTTTCTAAAAAAAAAAAATCCCACAATATAAAGGCCACCCGCAATTCCGTCCGATCCTTTTCTATGTAATTATTTGACTGGTAATATTTACATTATAATAAATATTTAGACTATGGTACCAAATATGCAACTACGTATCTAATGTTTTTAAATATGCAATTTTCCCTCTTATGTGCCAACCACATTAATATCTAGTCATATTTACATCATTAATAAAATTATTTAAAATAATACAATAGTTTGACACAATGTTTGTTATGGTAAAATTGCAAAAAAAGTTCCGAACTAATCAGTGATTATCAGTCTGTCGACTGTCGAATTTCATTCTGTAATTTATTGATTTTGTAATTGTCCTATCATTAATTATGAGACAAAAATTGCGTATGTGTCCATTAAATTGCCACATGACTGCTTACTTGTAACAACGCGGCAAATTTAGCATGAACAATTAGATAATACTACAGAATTCGTTCAAGCTAATTAAAAGATTGAACCGTCATTTTCATTAAATCAGAATTTAACATTGGACTAAATTCCTACAAAATGATAAATTACGGTACAAAATTCGGCGAGTTCATATAGATTGGGATGAAAAATCAAAATTAGTAATTAATTTGGAACACTATTCCAAAAAAATGTTAAATTATAGGATGAATTCGGTGAGATAATATATTGTTCGAGAAGAAAACCCACGTTCACTGATTAATTTGAGAAATTTTATGCAATATTGTCCTTTGTTATTGTATTATGTGTTCATGTTTTTCAAGATAAAAATATTATTGATGAACTGTCTATCTCCATATATAATAATTTTTCCACTTGTGCAGGTCCATTTATGTTTGATTGGTCAACTTACTTTGCGAGCTTACCATCACTGATCCTTAATCCATATTCATGGACTAAGGTACTGGTCCAAATCTAACTCTTACAACAGAATTATTAAAATTTGATTACAATTTCCTTTTTTTTATATTAAAGTTAGAGGAATTTTAACATGTCATGATTTTCTAGATGGCCAATATTATATTCGTAGATTGGCCGGTCGGAACAGGATTTTCGTATGCCACCAATCCTGAAGCATACTATACCTCAGATTCAAAATCACTGGAAGATCTTTACATGTTTCTTCGGAAGGTCAGTTTATATATCCTAAATTAAAACTCAAACGTACGTACGACTTTTGTTCGGATTAAACGAACTCTTTATATATATAATTAATCTGAGTTGTTGCCTAAACATGGTGAATTAGGCCATCTTGCAACATCCTAAAACAATTGCAGCAATGGTTATAAAAAATGTTTTTCGTTTTTTCCACGAATTGTGCAAATTAATATAGGAAAAACAAACAAAAAATATAGGATTAATTACAGGGAAGCTTCCATGTGGTTTGATGTATATCGCGTCTAATCATAATAAAAAATCATAATTACATAGACTTTCCCTAAGATTTGCAAAACCTTACAAAACCTTCATGGTAATCAAGATTTATTTACTATTTTATAGTAAATGTAATTTAAAGGTATTTTATTTAAGAAATAAACTAATTAATAATTAAATATTTTAGTAAATGTGTATTTGAGTGAGTATTTTAATTTTTTTTTTTAAATTTAATTAAAATTTTCTGACTTATAGTACATGTTAATCAATAATATTTTAGCATTTTTACAATGCTATTAATTTTTACAGTGCTATTAATTTATGTCCAATTTTTTTTCCTCATTAACCTAATTTTAATTCAGCATCCTTGTACTTCAATTTTTTTTTAGAATTATTAAAAAGAATTGAAATTATTAAAATCAAATATGAATAATTCAATATTTTTGCATTTTCATAATGGTCTTTTATTTATCTTCAAGTGTGTTTGTTCTTATGATTGACAATAGTTCATTTCCTTGTACTTCAATTTTAAATATTACGATAATAGTTTGAAATTAATATATATGCATTAATAAAATAATTTAATGTTTTAATTTATTTTATACTTATAACATTTACACCCAAAACAAACCACATCATTGCATTGAAACCCCTCCCATGCAACAAACATAATAAGGGTATAACTGTCCATGAAAAGAATTACAATAACCTAAAGGGTAAAATGAGATTTTAATAAATTTTGCGTGATGACGTTAGTAAAAATTAACGGTGGACTGACGGGTGTAAGATTTACAAACGTCAGGGGAGGTCTCTGTAATTATAATTCTTTGAGGGATTTGAACGCGAAATACACAAAATCATAGGGGAAGTCTCTGTAATTAACTCTTAACAAATATGAGTTAGTAGTAAATTACCTACAGTTTTATTCGTAAAAATCAGTTTAACTATTCATGATAAATATATAGAGCAAAATACCATTTATATTTTCTTAAAAGTAACACATCTCTTACACAATTTATTTCACAACAAACATGATTTGACATAAAGTCTTACACATCTTACACCTACAATTCAATTCTTTCAAAAAAAACTTATACCTAATTTATTTCTCAAATCACTCTCTCAAAACTCAAACAAATAATATTACGCAAATCGAAATTATTTCACAAACCTCCCCTACTCTCACAAACTAGTTTCTCAAACACCAAACAAACAGGCCCGATATGCCCGTGACTTGTACCGCCCAAATATGAAAAACGTGTGGTAAATGGTATCAGAAAAATCGGAATGGGGACAAAAATGAGGAGAAGATATTTTCCCCCAATGGAGGAATTTAGGGTGTGTGTGGATGGGTTTTGGCCCGGTCTCGCGGGTCTCGCGAGACCGAGCCAAAACCCTTTCAAATGAGTTTTCGTCAAACCCATAAAATCATCAAAAACCTATTCAGAAACTCACACTCAAACTCTTCAAACCTATAAAACATTGATCTGACACCTACCACCTACTTTTTCTCCTAAATCTCACTAAAAAAGACATTGATTTGACACCTATCACCTACTTTTTCCCCTAAACCCCAACATCCAAACCCAATCCAAGTGGTGTTTCAACTTATTCAAACCACAAAACCCAAGTATCGAAACCCATCCAAATGAAGTCTCAAAGGTTTCATCGAAACCACCCAAACCAATTTTTTTAATCCGAGACCCGCAAAACCGAGCCAAAGCCCATCCAAATAGACCCTTAAGTATAAAAAATTCCTTTTCTAAACTCGTAAACCTTGTGCACTGATTTTTATATTCACGCGATATAAGCATTTGTTGATTATTTTCTCAGAGCATTTTTATGTTTTTTCTTTAAAAAAAAACAATACTACAATCAATTAGTAGAATAACATATTCTAGAAAATCAAAAATTGAAATTTATAAGACAAAGCCCAATAGGCGTAGAGTTGTATAATTACAGGGGAGGTCTTTCTAATTAACTCTAATAAATAAGAGTTAGTAGTAAATTGTCTATAGTTTTATTCTTAAAAGACAGACAGTTTAACTATTCATGATAAATAGAAAGAGCAAAATACCCATTGTATTTTAAAAAAAGGACATTATCTGTTTCAAGTGGCGGAGTTAGGCGACTTTCATTTTTTTTGGATAATGCACCTAAAATTGTATCCCCATTTTGAATCGCAAACTTATTTTTCTTTTAATAATTCTTTTATCTCCTCCATATGAAATGCACAATAGAAAGAAACATATAAATAAATATATATTTTTTTCATAATTAAAGAAGAAGACTGACTTTGAATAAAAGGAAAAAGACTTTCCATGGAATAAAAAGTAGTACTTGTAAATATTTACAAAAAATTAGATATTTAATAATTGAACTATTAGACGATATCACACATTGTTAAACATGTCACATATCAGTGAAGTGAAGTGTGTTAGTTATCAAAGTAGAGTTTGAAATATTAGTTATTTTTCACATTAAGTTAAAGTTTTAGTTGCATTATAGGTCGCATATACAAGACCTTCAATATAACATTATAGGTCGCATGCATATACAAGACCTTCAATATAAAATAGGTATAAATCTCAGGATAATATATCAATTTTTACATATCATAGAGATACATTGATAATTAAACATATCACATTCACATGGAGTAACTTGCCAAAACCCTTAATTTGAATGTGATATGTTTAATTATATGTTCTCTCTTTTATTTATGTACTATATATGAAATATATGAATGAAAGAAACAACGGGCCTGTTTGTTTGGTGTTGGAAAAGTAGTGGAGGTTTCAGAAATAATCTCGATTTGTGTAATATTGTTTGTTTGGATTTTGAGAGAGTGATTTGAGAAATAAAGTTGGTGTATGTTTATATTAAAGTAGACTTCTTTTCATGTAGAAGTATGATTATTCAATTATTTTATTTATTATTTAAGTAGGGGTATGTTAGTCATCATAAAAAGGGAAGAAATTTCTGTCACCAACCCGTACTGCTTTTATATGTATATAGATAGATATAGATAGATATATAGATATATAGATGGGATATTTCTTACAAAATGGGTACTTCAAACGCAATTTCCATCTCAAATTAAAAAAGGGTATTTTCATGTCTATTTTTAGAAAACTATGCCTTTTTCTTTTCTTATTTATAAAATTATTTAGAAAACAATTAAGAGTAAGAATTCTTATACTTTATCCATGATATCAGGAAATCTGTTCACTTGAAATTATTTGAGCATGTTCATGGAATTGCTTGAAGCGCTAATTAATTAAATATATATTCTGCATGTCTCAGTTTCACTTGATTTGATCCAATTAAGCTTTATTAGGCCTTCAAAATGAATAATAATCAAACTATTCAAAGGTTCAATTAATGAAAAATAATATTTGTTGTCATGAAATTAAACTAAAAAATAACTTATCTATTTATTTGAATACAATGTGCAGTGGTTTTTTATTCATCCTATGTTTCTCCGAAATCCTCTGTACATTGAAGGAGACTCATATGCAGGAAAGATTGCTCCAATGGTTGCCTGGGAGATACATAAAGGTAGTAGTGATGACATCCACATATACTAAAACGTTTTCTTATTGATAGCGACGATATAGAAAAGATATCACAAATAAAGATATATAATCATAATTGTAAAAATTATTGCAAATTATAAATGTCCATCATATTATTTATTGAAATTTTTATTATTCTGATGCATTATATTGTTACTTCTAAGTTCTAACTATAACAATGACATTAAATATTTAGCCATATAACAAAAAGTGACATTTTTTGAATATTGTGACTATCGTGACTAGTTACGAGGGCATCTCAAACCGGAGGGCAATTGGCGATGCTCATTTGCCATTGCCCTCTTGACCACTCCTCCCCTTTCGATCCACCTTGTCTCTCATCTTCAGCCAACGGCAATCAACATTCATTTAATTCAATTTTACACATTTTTATTTATATAATATATATACAAAAAAGTAAAAAGCAACAAGTGGCGGCCACCCATTGCTTGATAGCTATTGCCCGCCTGTTGCCCAATTGACAACCCCAACCCCCCTTTGCCCGCCCACCCAGCCCCTCCCCCTTGCCATCTCCAACCGAAAATCGATTTCCCCTCCCCCTCGCGCTCCTCGGTTGGAGGTAACATAACACAATAAAAAAGAAAAAAAAACACTTAAATGTATGTATAGCATTTTTTTTAATCATGGTTATATTAATCTTTTGTGATGTTTTCTTCATAAGTCGTAACGCCTTTTTTTTTTGGTTACATAACGCCGTTATTTTTAGTACCAGTATTAGACTATTTTTCCTCATGAAGGCTAATGTGCTATGCAATGTAAATTACAGCTAATGAAGGAGGTCGTCTTCCACAAATGTTTCTCCAAGTAATGATATATCAATTCCACAGCTCCATGATGTATTACAAATTTTAGCCTTGTTAAATATACAGTATTACTTAAGACATTAATCAATTTGTTTTCAATTAATGTTCGATCAGGGGTACTTTATTGGCAACCCGATAACAAGTGAATACCTGGTTAATAATGAAAAAGTGCCATATGCTCACAACATGGGACTTATCTCAGATGAATATTATAAGGTACATTGTTAATTTTATTTCCTATTTTTGGCTTAATTAATCTCAGTTAGCTCCAGCGTAATTATATATTATGTAGTAGTTAATGGCAATTAATAATGAGTTAACACCAAATTATCTCGTCATGCTTAAAAGAAAATTTACTGTAGGATTTTTGTAAATCCAGTAAATAATATTTAAACATTACTGGATTCAGAAATGTAGAATTTTAAGAAATCATGTGTGACCATCTGAAATGATGGGGAAATGTGTGACCAACTCAAAATTGTAAAATTTTAAGCCAGAAGCATCTCCACTGAAATTTGTTCACATACACAGACAAAAATCCATAAATTCTTGAAAATGTTTGAGGCATCATAGCAAATGATCATTCTTCATCAATAAATGGTACATATAAACCTAAAAAACTTCCAGAGTTGGATTTCACGTCCGGTTTAATAGACTTCAACATGCCATTGTTTGTTCTTTTTCAGCTGAGAAAGCTTCTCTTCCTAGCTTTCTTCTCTCTTCTCGATCCGCAACCCTCTTCAACGTATCTCACATGTAATATTATTAATTATTACATGTGATATAGTATACATGTAGTATATTATCTCACATGTAATAATATTAGCTCCACATACTTAGTACGATATCATATTAGTAGTAATTAGCCACATTATATAGTATTATAATTAGTACTAATCAATTTACGGATAATTATTCACATTATATAGTATATATCTCACATTTAAGTAGAATAGACTCACATAGCATAGTATTGACCCCATAAACTTAGTATTGTCCCATATTAGTAGTAATTAGCCACATTATGAAGTATTATCATTAGTATTAATCAATGTGTATGATTTCTCACATTACATGTCTCACATGTAATAATATTGACCTACGGTCTCATAATAGTAATAATTAGTCACATTATATAGTATTACCATTAGTACTAACCAATTTATACTGATAATTCTACACATTACATGTTATATGTATCACATGTAGTAGTGTAGATTCACATAGCATAATAATGACTCCACAAACTTGTATTAATTAACCACATTATGAAGTATTATCCACATGTGTATAATTCTTCACCTTACATGAGATATGTTTCACATAGCACAATATTGACTCCACATACATAGTACGGTCTCATATTAGTAGTAATTAGCCACATTATGAAATATTACAATCAATACTATCCAATGTATATTAAAATATATTATGAATTTTTTCAAAGGTTAATATTTATTATTCAACACGAAACATTATATATCGTTTATTATAAAATATTTTTATACACAATATTTATTTATTTTTAAAATAATTTATTAATTGTAATTTACTATAAATGTGGTTAAATATTACAATAAATGTGGTCAAATAATAGCATAATACAACTACTTAGAGTAATAATGTTATGACTTGTTAGTAACTTGTAAAGTAGGTAATTTATTAATTAAAGAGGTATCATAATTTTATTGGTTATAACTAACGTCATGTGACATGAGATCACCTTATAATTTTCATAAGATGATATGTCTATTTCATATTAATTTGACAAATATGAGGGAAAACATACATATAATCCCAATTAATAATAAAATTGTCACATTAATTAGTTTTCATAACTACTAATTAACCTGAAAATCTTGTGATCTTATAAATAATATATATACTTCAGTTAGCCGAAGATGGTTGTGGTGGGAATTATGTGAATCCAGACAAAAACAATATAAAGTGTCGGTATGCTCTTCAACTCATTGATAAGGTAAATTAAGTTTTGTATTTAATAATAATATATAATTAATGTTGATTATTACAGTTAAAATGTTCATGATATGGTATTGAATAAATAACAAATTGTCATAATTAATATCAAGTACAGTGCCTTGAAAATCTTTATACCCAATATATTTTGGAAACGGCGTGCCCCCACAACAATTCAGAAGTTTCCATTGTACTTCCATCTACAAGGAAGAAGCCAGCTTGCCGTGTAATATTCCAATATCAACACCTATATATGTCAATTTAATTTGGAAATATATATATATATATATATATATTAATTTTATCACATAACAATTATATATTCAATTTGTGTACAGAATGATATGTATTTAATATCTGAAACTTGGGCAAATGATGCACGAGTAAGAAAAGCTCTTCAAATTCGAGAGGTACAAGGAGGATCACTATTTTCGATATAAATGTTATATATAATAGATAAATTAATGTGAATTAAGTTTGATGGTAGTCAGGGAACAAAAGAAGAATGGGTTAGATATAACGCAACTGTGAGATATGTGGTATATGACACGGATGTTGCTAGTTCGGCAGAGTATCATCTACTACTTGCTAGAAAAGGATATCGTGGTTTGGTTTACAGGTTAGTCGTGAAATGTTAACACAAAGAGTTTTTTTTTTTTCAAATTTAAATAACATATAAGGCAAATTATGAATACTCCTAACCTAAGATCTAATTATAAAAACCTAAAATTTTTTAATTTTGTCCTTGGTTGTTATTTGTAATGTTTGTAATATCTTATAAATATTAAAAGAGGGAATTGCACTTTTTATACCAAATATTTACCTACTTTATACATTTCATACCACACCTTTCATAATTGCACATTTCATACCAAATCAATCAACCTTTTTCAATTTACATACCACCGTTAAATTTTCGACGGAATTGGATAACTCTAAAAAAAAAAAAAAAGGAAAAAAAAAGTGTCACTTTTCATACTAAACCTTTACCTACTTTATACATTGTATACCACACATTTCAGAATGACACATTTCATACCAAAATCAATCAACCTTTTTCAATTTTCATACCGACGTTAAATCACAAAAAGAAACCTAGAGGGCACTGTACAACTACATATGCTATTCTTGTTCATCACTTTTTTACAATTAACCCCTTGCCTCCTAAAATATTCCAATTTTACCCTTGGGTGTTATTAGTACTAATAAATATGTAAAAAATTGAAATTTACGGGCAATTATTAATTATATCAATTAATGAATATGATGATTTTGAATTGAAACAGTAGTACCACATAGGGTCTTCTCAATTTGAGGAAACCGTAATAAATCATACGATCGATAACATTCCTGCTTCTTTTTCGAAAGGGTACAAAATATAATAAAATACGGCCTTCTCTACCTATGAAAATCATACACAATCATAATTTTGTAATTTTTCTGTCAAATTTTTAAGTATAATTCAATTACAAAAAAAACCCCTCGTATTTTTCACTTTCTTAATTATAATTAATCCCTTGCCCCTAAAAAACCCCTGTATTAGTGCAAATACCCCCCCCCCCCCCTGTATAATTGCAAATACCCTTGTACAATTGCAGATACCCCCTGAGGGTTTTTTTTTTTTTTTTTTGTCACAACCAATACGTGGGGTGTATTTTTGTAAGTAGGTCTTTTCAAATTTACGATTTATTATGGTTTCCCCAAACTGAGTAGACCATATTCGAGATTTTCAGCTCAAAATCAATGGTCAAAATTGTAACATTTTAGGGGCAAGGAATTAATTATAAGAAAGTGACAAACACGAGGATTTTTTTTTTTTCTTTTGTAAATGAATTATACTTAAAAATTTGGCAGAAAAATTACAAAATTATGATTGTGTATGATTTTCATAGATAAAGAACACAGTATTTTATTATATTTTGTACCCTTTCGAAAAAGAAGCAGGAATGTTATCGATCATATGATTTATTACGGTTTCCTCAAATTGAGAAGACCCTATGTGGTACTATTGTTTCAATTCAAAATCATCATATTCATTAATTGATATAATTTATAATTGCCCATAAATTTCAATTTTTTACATATTTATTAGTACTAATAACACCCAAGGGTAAAATTGGAACATTTTAGGGGGCAAGGGGTTAATTGTAAAAAAGTGATGAACAAGAATAGCATATGTGGTAGTACAGTGCCCGCGAGGTTTCTTTTTATGATTTAACGTCGGTATGAAAATTAAAAAAAGTTGATTGATTTTGGTATGAAATGTGTCATTCTGAAAGGTGTGGTATGCAATGTATAAAGTAGGTAAAGGTTTAGTATGAAAAGTGACACTTTTTTTTTTTTTAAGAGTTAACGGACACGTGCCGCACGTGTCCAATTCCGTCCAAAATTTAACGGTGGTATGTAAATTGAAAAAGGTTGATTGATTTTGGTATGAAATGTGCAATTATGAAAGGTGTGGTATGAAACGTATAAAGTAGGTAAATGTTTGGTATAAAAAGTGCAATTCCCTCAATGTTAAAATTTTGGTGTTAATTGTTATATCTTATAAATAATAAATGTGAAAATTATATATTACAAATAACCCCAAATTCCAAATTTGGAATATTTTAGGGGCAATGAGTTAATTGTAAGAATATAACAAACCTGAGGGATTTTTGTAATTAGGCCTTACCTAAGGATTATTCGCAAATTACCCTAACATATATAGTATTTTTGTCAATTTTAAATAATAGAATGACTATTTTTTGCATTAATCAGTAGTAATTTGTAAATATAACTAACCTTAGAACTGTTTATAGTGATTCCTCATCTTAAAATTAAACTATAGGTATATTATAACTCATACCTGTATTCCCAAACCTTGAATTGGTTCATTAAAATTCATAAATTTTGGACTTAACTCGCCATAAAAGCTAACTCAAAGGGACAAGATTGTCTAAAACTTTTTAAGATATGATGAACATAATCTTATTATATCAACGTGTGACATTTTAATCTCAACATAGTGAAGCATATTGGGTTTGTGTAAATTTTGAAATATTTTCATAGTTTCATTGTATATATAGTTGATACCTTATTGAGTATTTGTGTGATTTAGTTTCGTTATTATTAATTTTTAACAGTGGAGATCATGATATGGTGGCGCCATATAATAGTACTCTCAAATGGATTAAATCTCTCAATTTAACGCTTGATGATGCATGGAGGCAATGGATTGTTGATAATAAAATTGCAGGGTTAATTGTTTTTCCTAATCTTCTTTTTTCTTTTTTTCATAGTTTACTCTGTTACACGAACTCTGCATTTCCTCGTAATTTATATTAATTGATGTAGTTTTATGTTGCTTATATAGATTCACACAAAGATACCGACTAAATGGAACATACCTAACATTTGCAACAATCAAGGTTAAAGAGTTTCGACTCTCAATTTTTCTATAACTAACTCTATTTTAACTTATATGATTGAAATACCAAGAAAGAAAGTGAGAAGAAATATAACTTTTTTTTCTTTTTAATGCAGGGTTCCGGACACACTGCTCCACAGTTTACACCAAAAGAATGTTTTGGTATGATTTCTCGTTGGTTATTCTATAAGCCACTGTAGCTGCATGTAAGAAGAAGACATCATGCCCTTTAATTATTTGAGAAATGGTGTATTCAATTTAACATATTTTTATTGATATGAATTACAACACACGTTGTTCTACTTATGATATGGTGAAGGATCTTATTTTGCTGTAGATGGTTCAATATTTAATTTATAAGCCACTATAGTCTTTTCAATTTCGAATTAAGGACCATTTCCTGAAATTCGATTTTGAGAATATGATTTCTAGAAAAGTGATTACTAAAAATATATAATTTTATTATAGTGAATTCAATTTCAGGAAGGAAAGTGACCAATTCTTTTTTATATGTTTAGTAAACATAACGAAGGAAGTCCATTTTTTGAAATGTTAACAAAAATGTTCCATTTATATATTATTATATAATATATGGTATTTATGAAATAATACTTATAGAATTAACCCAAAACTTACGTGAATTACTTGAAATTTCAATAAGCTACCAAATTATCTCTCCCATTTTGAATTTCAACTTCAGAAATCTTCACTTTGGGTCTATAATGACAATGTTCATATCATCACAAAATCTTATAAGAACCCCTTTTTATTCATGATTAATATTGATTTGAATTTGTAATATATATATATATATATATATATATATATATATGGTGATTTACACTCAGACCCCCTCAGGTTTGAATATATTACAAGAAACCCCCGTTGTTTTAAAAATTACAGGAACACCCCCTCAGGTTCGGACATATTACAAGAAACCCCTTACGTCGTTAAAAACAGACGGAATTTGATGACGTCAGCAAAAATATTTTTGATTTTCCAAATTTACCCCTGCTAAATATACCCACAAATGGTGTCTATGTAATTATACTATACCTCAGGGGGTGTCTATGTAATAATATTATACCACAGGGGGTGTATTTGAAAGATTACAATAACTTCAGCGAGTTAGTTCTAGCCAACTGTCATATTCTAAAAAATGACTGTTGGCCACATATTTTGGTTATAAATAGCAGTCCAAACGTTCAGGGAGCTAGTTTTAGCCAAGATTTAAAATTGTATCATCCCTACAAGTGAAAATTGTTGGGATATCTCAGTTGACAGATTAACAAAAGTGCAGAAATTAAATTTTTTCCGAGATACCCACCAGCCCCATGATACATAGATCCATCTTATATATGCGAAAATGTTGAATCAAGCAACAAAACAGTACTAAAAAGGGGGTATGCGATTTTTACCTCACCACAGGCAAGGTGGTGGCAACCTCCGACTTTGTTCTAGATTCACAGTCAGTGATCCAACTGTCTCACCTCCAGAGTTGATCCACACCAATTGGATTGTAGGGACACCTCCAAGTCGCAGGCTACGAACTAGATCTTGAAGGCTGTCAGTAAAAGAATAGCTGGATCTACTTGCAGAGCAAGATCCAGCAATGGAAGAACAAGAGAGAGAGGGGTGGCACACAGGGGCCGGCGCAGGGCTAGGGGGCGGCTAGGGTTTTTAAGTGCAAGAGTGAGATTAGGTATTATAGTCCTGCTCAGACTCCTTTTATAGCCTCCTACATAACCTAGCCTTGCAAGACTTCTTCTGGGCTTTTAATTAAAGGCCCATGTCTTGCAAGTTCTTTTAATTAACCCATTAATTAAACTAATCCATATTAATTATTAAATTAATATATCTCTTAATTAATCAATATTTTAATTAATTATTTAATTAATTAGATCATCTAATTAATTAATCTTTCGGTTGAATTAACACTTTAATTCATTTATTGATTTAACAACCTTAAATCATTTATTTCCTTTTATGACTGTCACTGATCCAACTGTATTGTGTGTGACCCTCTAGGTTCACCATCAATTCGCAGCAGGCCCACGAATTCCTCGTGATTTAATTTACGAGCAGTTAATTGCTCCGATCAATTAAACCCTTTTAATTGATCACTCCTAGAATTAATCTCCCTTATCAATTCAGGAGTACCCACACTTCAAGGTCGATGTCTAGCCACAAGTCCATGAAGCCCAACTTCAGGTGAATTGATATTTGTGCACCTCTTATAATTGCCATGTACATACGGTCCTTCTATCAACTTAATTTCCCGATCAAGACTTAGGGTGTGTGAATTGATCGGCACCTCTAAATTGTCTCGATAACTATACTTTTTAATTCGGGATAATAATCCAGTGTGACTGCTAAATTTGGAAAGCCCTTTCCAAATCCGTCAGCGACTGCGACCGCAGATTCCTCGGATATATTATCTAAGAATCGTATAGGAAATTCTCTCATCCATTACGATGAGTCGGTAGATATCATATTGGTACTAACCACTCGCGTACATAACTATACGCACCTAACCTAGGCACGTTATGATCAGGCTACGTGATCTGTACCTAGATCTAAGTACGCACACTCATGTACCGAATTCGCCCTAGCACCTCAAGTCTAAGGACTAAATCGTACACTATTATAAGTCTTGAAAAATGTCCCATCACCGATATGCGACATGCGCTTCCACAATGGGTTTATCTGTTCGGGTCGTTCGATGCGTTCTATCCTCTATCGAACCACCTACTCATATGCACTGGCCTCAAATGCCTTGCTCATAAAACGCTACAAATTCACTCCATGTGAATCATGCATATTTGTACAAGTCTTGACGATTCCTACAATACCCTGTCTCGTTTCGGAATCTATGACTTGGAACGTGTTTTAAGATCACGACCTTAGAGACTGTTTCATGATTGCAGTCAATACCGAAGTGAATCGTCCCATAGTCAAATATGATCTAAGGATTTCATCCAATCGCTTAAATGTATTCGCGAGAGATGAAGTTGGCCATTGTTTATTCTATACAGATATAAATACGTGCATATTATTTATAGAATCAAAAGATTGTTTTTACAGAATATATGGTCAACATAACATCCATTGGTCATTTTTTAAAATATGACCATTGGCTATAAGTACCTCCATGAAATTTATAGTAAAAATATATGGCCAACATTAACATCTATTTGTCATTTTATAAAATATGACAGTTGGCTACAACTAACTTCCTAAAGTTTTTTTAATATTTTAAATACACCCCCTGTGGTATAATATTATTACATAGACACCCCCTGTGGGTATATTTACCAGGGGTAAATTTGGAAAATCAATTCTTTTTGTTGACGTCATCAAATTCCGTCTGTTTTTAACGTCGTAAGGGGTTTCTTGTAATTTGCACAAACCCGAGGGGGTGTCCCTGTAATTTTTGAAACAACGGGGGATTTCTTGTAATATTCCCAAACCTGAGGGGGTCTGAGTGTAAATCACCCTAAATTTAAAGTATAGAAAGGAGTTATTTTATGATTAATTGACCAGATTAAGTCTTCTATTTATTAACACATAAATGTCTTTTCGTAAGAGACACATCGCTTGGATTGCACTGTTTGAGTCCAAAGGGTACCTCTTTAGATCGAGCAGACGCAACCCCTTAATTACTCTTAACTAATTTTATTAACATATAAATTATAAAATACAATATTATTTGCACAAATATGAACCATAGGCGGACCAAAGCAAATAGAATATTTGACATAATTAAAGTAGAAAAAAGAGTAATTTCTAATTTTTGCCGGAGAAATAATGCTTCATTGGCCAGATTAGCCTCCTATTTTATAGACATATAAATGTCTTTTCGGAAGAGACACATTGCTTGGATTGCACTGTTTCCGTCCAAAGGGTATTTCTTCACACCGAATAGATGCAACCCCTTAATTGTTGGGGTTTTATGTGTGAATGAAATAAATTAAAGTAAGAGATGTGTCTATTCAGTCCGAAGAGGTACCCTTTGGACCGAACCATTGTGTCCTTTCTCAAGAGGAACTTTTGCGTTTATAAATATGAGACAGAATCTGGCCAATTCTGAATCATTTTATATAGAAACAAAAGGAAAAAAAATTACTCTCTCTTTCTCTTACTTCCGTAAAAATTTAGTCCGAAATTTCTGTTTGTTCAAGTTCGCCGTGGGTTCATTATTTGTGCAAATAATGAACAACAGACTGTTGTATCTTGGGAGACTACCGGGAATCAAACTGTATGCACCGTGGCAGCCCCGGAAATATTGTCTTAAGAAAATTTGTTTCGGCAAGCCTCAGTCTTATTTCCTATTTTATGTGTTGATTAAAGTGTTCTACAAATTAATCCTAACCAGGTAAGTATGATCTATATGCTTTAATAATGCTTGAATTTATTTGTTAGAATTTTATTTATTATGTTCTATGTTTTTGTGAAACATATAAGTGCACAGATTGTTAGACATCAACAATCTTAAGACAATATTTCCGGGGCTGCCACGGTGCATACAGTTTGATTCCCGGTAGTCTCCCAAGATACAACAGTCTGTTGTTCATTATTTGCACAAATAATGAACCCACGACGAACTTGAACAAACAGAAATTTCGGACTAAATTTTTACGAAAGTAAGAGAAAGAGAGAGTAATGTTTTTCCTTTTGTTTCTATATAAAATGATTCAGAATTGGCCAGATTCTGTCTCATATTTATAGACGCAAAAGTGCCTCTTGAGAAATGACACAATGGTTCGGTCCAAATGGTACCTCTTCGGACCGAATAGACACATCTCTTAGAACTTAATCTGTGAGTATATGATGTTCAAACTATTGTAATTTAATTAGATGCGTAGAACATAAATATACATAATTAAGTCTCTAACTCTCTGTTAGTAACTTAGTGGAAATTGAGATCATGGTAGAACAATGTAATATATGGCAATAGAATCTAGAAGTGAGAATTTAGACACTTCATCATATTTGAATGCGAATCGGTACTTAAGAAAGCAACAGAGATTTTATTATGTGAGAAAAAAAAAATCTGAATTTGCTAATGAACAAATGTGCGAAAGTAAAACTACATTTTTATGAGTAAATATAATGAAGAAATGTAAATTCTGAAATTATCTGATGGATTTTGTGAAGAGAAGAAATTTTAGACTTTTTAAAATTTACTTTGAAATCTGAGTTACTTATAAACTCTCAAAATTGAAAATGATTTTGTGGAATGGATGAGTTCATATGTATGTAAGTGAAACATTACATGACTACATGAAGCGATGTCAACTTTCAAAGTTGAAATTACATATCCGAGTAAAATATTGGAGAAGATTTTCACAAAACCATTGAGACATGAATTTTCAGATAACTAAAGCGGTTTCTGATATGGGATGCCGATTTAATTTTGTGGAAATGTCAATTCCAAAATTGGAGAAATAATGAGAATAAAAATTCTCGAAAATGAACTATGATTTTGACAAAATAAATTTGAATGGATGTTGTAAAAATACAAGGTTACTTCACTTCCAAATTGAAGAGTTGGTGGTGTATTACTTGCGGTGTCCATTTCATCTTGAAGCAGTGTCAATAATCGGTTACCACCGTTTAATTAGTTTCCTTCAAATGAGCCGTAACTGTTTAACTTTAAAAAAAAATTAAAGTTGCTATATATATATATATATATATATGGAAACCCATAATTATTTGAACATACGTGACTTTCTGGAATAATGGCCATACGAAATATTCGGAGATTCGAAAATAGGAATGTGTAATTCTTACACCCTCAATTGAAACGTCAATATTATTATTGACTAAGAATTAATTTTCAATTTTGTAAACACGTGTTTTAATTTGAATTGTGATTGTGAATTCCAACTATTTTTTTTTTCTTCTTTCTACTAAAAAATAAAATTAAACGTGGGTATGGTCAACTTGGTTTCCAGTGGGAGAAGTTTTGCGCAAATTACATAGAATTACTTCTTATATAAATATTTTATAGATGCGCTAATTTTGATTGAAATAAATATTGAATCATTATATGAGATTTAAATCTCATATGAAATCTCATATGAGTATGTGTTTCAATGATTTCATTATGGAGATAAATGAGTAATTACTATTGTATCAATATTTTATTGAGAAAGTATTGATTATTTATTGATGAAAATAATTATAATTTATCTTCATATCAATATTTTATTGAGAAAATATTAAAAATTATTTGTGAAATAATTATAATTTATTTGTTTGTGAACAAATGTGTAAGAGTTCAAAACTTCAAAACTTTTTGTGTGATTTTGAAATCATTACTAACTCGTGGAGTTTGAGAATGTATTTAATCACATAGATATTATTGCTCTATTTATTGAGTTATAAATACGAGGCAATAAATGTATTTGCGAAATACGAAAAGAAGAATTTGTGAAATACAAATTCGGATAATAAAATAAGAAAATGAAAAACTCTTATACCCAAATTATAGGGGTGAATACGATATATTCATTTAACAAGAGTGTGTTAAATTGAGAATAATTCGTAAAAAATAATTCACCTAGCTCAACCCAATTCAATTGAGTATGTAGCTAAACGGAATAATCAAACCTAAGATGGTGCGGGTAATGTTATTCTATAAATTTGGATATACCGGATAGCTTGTGGGGGGAAACTCCTTAGATGTCTAAACGCATATTAAGTCGAGTTTCACACAAGAAAATTAAATATAATTCCATATGAGTTATGGAAAGGGAAGAAAAACTAAATACCTTAAAATGTGGGGGGTATTTAGGTCAGATTTCGGTTCCACCACCAAAAAAGAAAATAACTTAAAAAGTAATTAATATTTTTGGTATTTAAATCTGACATAATTGTAATCATGTGAACCGAGTCACGTGATGTAGCATTCATTGAAAATGCAAGAAGGATTTGAGAATCATTTCTCATAAATTGATCTTTCTTTTGTTTCAAATTTATTTTCAGTAAGTGTGATTTACTGATATTAAAATGATGATAAAGTAATATTATTTATTATATTACTTACATAAACATTTTTACAGTTTATAATTAGAGTTAATTATAAATTGTTTATTCTGAGAGAACAAACACTATAGTCTAACCCTTTTTAGACTAGAATATTTTCTAAATTTCATAGAATATTTTGCGAAAATATTTAACTAATTTTGATCAAGAGGGTCAACTTTGTGAAGTTTATAATTATAATTATTTATAAACTACAATATTCTGCGAGAAAATACATATGAATCGTTTATTTCAACATGAGTTTGTTGACGAGTTGAAGAGACAAATGAGCTAAAAGCTCGAAGTTATTTGATCCAAATATTCTCACTTACATGTTAAATGATTAACCTCAAACATAAGTAAATTATGTCACATTCCAATATCGTGGATTGGAAAGAGGCGATGGACAGCGAGTTACATTTATAAAATTGGTAGACATCGAGGAGTGAACCAATTAAATGTAGACGGATTTTTAAGTTCAAGAGTTAACAACTTTGATAAGTTAATCGATAAAAACTAGGCTAGACAAGTAGCCAAGTTGCCTTATAAAAGAAATAATTTTACTTCTTTGACTCATATTCACTAGCGATTAGGATGACATCCATTTGAATGTTAATAGCTCTAATAGCTATATGTAATGGACGTTGAAATTATCATTCTTAATGGTGAATTAAATGAGAAAATTTTTAAGGAGTAACCAAAGAGTTTAGTTGTTAAATTAAAAGAAAACATAGTTTGCGAAACTTTTGTATTTTCTTGTTGACCTTTAACAAACTTATAAACAATGACATGAAAAATGTGATAATGTCACTAACAAATTTTGACTATCATATTAATAAATATGACAAGTGCGTCTATATAAACTAACTGGATAATTGAGTATCAGAGTTTATTTTTATACAAATGATATGTTAATATTTGAGACTAATACTGTGAGTATTAAATCCATTGAGAAAATATTAATTTATGATATGAAAAACTTCAGTTTAATCAATCAAAATTAAGAGGTCATGCGATGACATTATATTATCTCAAGCACATTACGTGGATGAGTTATAGATAGTTTAATACTTATGAAATTAAGGGATTTCATAATTCTATTTAATTCATACCTTGTGTGCTACACGAAAACAAATGTGATAGAGTATCACAATTTGAGTATGCTCATAAAATTAGATGTCATGTATATATCGTAAAATGCAAGAGGCTGGACATCGTCTCATTTGTTAATAAACTAAGGATATACATGAGCAATCTTAGCAAGATTCGTTGTGCTGCATTAATAAGAATGCTTGAATCTTGAAAGAATACATGCGTATGTGCATTATATTTTGGAAAAATATCCAACGATTCATGGGGAATATATTAATACAAATGAAACTTCTGATTTAGAGGAATCAAAGTTTATAAGTGGACATGTATTCAATTTAGGAGGCACCGCAATTTCTTGAGGATCTTCCAAATAAACACATATAGCACAATCCACTATGAGTGCATAGCATTAGATAAAGCTAGAGAAGAATTTGAGTGGCTTCACAAAATTCTTGGAAGATATTCTAATATGACGAAAATTGTGTTAGTCATACGTAAAAATGTGATAATCAAGCGGTGATACACAGAGCTCAACAAACTCTATGTATAATGGTAAAGTCACGACATATTCGTTGTCGTTGATACAAAACCGAGAGACATCTACTTTCAAATAGAATGGACTTTATGAAGTCAAAAGATAATCCTGATTCCGGATACTAAAGGTTTATCTAGAGAGTAGTATGTGCATCGAGGGGAATGGGCTTAAAGCCTAAATTAGACTAAGTTACCTCGTACGGAAACCTAACCTGGCGACTGGAGATCCCATGGACCAGGTTCAATAGGACAACCAGTCTTGGCTAACTTAAAATAACTCAATCCCATTCCAATGATGCAATAAGTGCAAGCCTACCGCGTTTATAAGGTTAAGCAAACGCTTTTAATGACGTCTATACCATGTCAAGAACAAGTGGAGTATGGTAGGATAATCTTGATAGATGCGGTCACCTATGTTAGTGTGAGCTGGGTCGGCTCGTTGAGAATTTCTTTATAGGCTGGAATTCTCTAAAGCACTCGCATAACCAAGAATGTTCAGGGCCAAAACGAACACAACCGAGAACTTGAAACAAATCGGTTTAGTACTGTGTTAAGTTTATTGTCTTGGTTTACACAAACAGCTGACGGTTCAAGATGAAATATTTCACCGATTGGCTAAGTAAATCCGATAAGCTTTAACTAGGGAAGGTTCAAGATGAAATATTTCACCTATTCCGATGCGATATTATTCCTAAAGAAATTTCGACATGATATGTCTATGTGATGGAACTCGAACAACAATTTCATTCATGTGGGGGATTGTTGGGGTTTTATGTGTGAATGAAATAAATTAAAGTAAGAGATGTGTCTATTCGGTCCGAAGAGGTACCCTTTGGACCGAACCATTGTGTCCTTTCTCAAGAGCCACTTTTGCGTTTATAAATATGAGACAGAATCTCATTCATGTGGGGGATTGTTGGGGTTTTATGTGTGAATGAAATAAATTAAAGTAAGAGATGTGTCTATTCGGTCCGAAGAGGTACCCTTTGGACCGAACCATTGTGTCATTTCTCAAGAGGCACTTTTGCGTTTATAAATATGAGACAGAATCTGGCCAATTCTAAATCATTTTATATAGAAACAAAAGGAAAAAAAAAAATACTCTCTCTTTCTCTTACTTCCGTAAAAATTTAGTCCGAAATTTCTGTTTGTTCAAGTTCGCCGTGGGTTCATTATTTGTGCAAATAATGAACAACAGACTGTTGTATCTTGGGAGACTACCGGGAATCAAACTGTATGCACCGTGGCAGCCCCGGAAATATTGTCTTAAGAAAATTTATTTCGGCAAGCCTCAGTCTTATTTCCTATTTTATGTGTTGATTAAAGTGTTCTACAAATTAATCCTAACCAGGTAAGTATGATCTATATGCTTTAATAATGCTTGAATTTATTTGTTAGAATTTTATTTATTATGTTCTATGTTTTTGTTAAACATATAAGTGCACAGATTGTTAGACACCAACATTAATTAATCTTAACTAATTTTATTCACATATAAATTATAAAATCCAACATCATGCTGGTTAAACTTTATAAAACTCATTTAGATACATTTTAAATTTGCAAAAGCTTCTGAATAATATTTTTTTTTCCGGGGATATTCAAGTCTTAAAAATGACTTAATCCATTAAGATACGTTAGACATATTATATGAAAATCTCTTGTGTATTTTATGGGGATTAATCTCTTACCCTAAACAAATTACTCATTGATAATTTTGAATAGTTTTATTTATTTGAGTAATTCGAATGAGATCATGATGTCTAAGTTAAAACAAGATTAAGTCTGAACAAAAGGGGCTTCAGGTTCGAATCTATGTGGATGGATGACGCAGAGTGTCCGAAGATTATTAAAAACCATTGGGCCGAAGCTGGGCCAGACCAGAGAGGTAGTGTCTGGTATAAACTCGATTCCTGTAGAGAGGGACTAGTCATGTGGCATAAATCTTCCTTTGGGGGGGTTAGTAAAAAAGTAACCCAAATACGCAAGAAAATTCACTCTTTGAAGACAGGAATTGTTTCTGAGTCCGCTAAAAATGAAGAAAGAGATCTTTATTTGCAATTAGAAGATCTTCTCGGTAAAGAGGAAAAGATGTGGCAACAAAGGGCGAAGGCCCACTGGATGCTGGAGGGTGATAGAAATACTCGATATTTCCACAGTAGGGCTACTGGCCGTAAAAAGAAGAATCAAATTTTGGGGATCAGAAGGGGAGATGGATCTTGGTGCAATCGTCAAGTTGAGATTGAGAACGTGGTGGTGGACTACTTCAGTAATATTTTTACTTCTAACCGTCCATCTTCTGATGAGATCAATCTTGTATTGGGCGCTATGGGATCGAGGGTGAGTTCCGAAGATAATCAGCATCTTCTTCAGCCGTACACTGCAAGAGAGGTATACCAAGCCCTTTTATCTATGTACCCCCTCAAATCCCCTGGACCCGATGGGTTTCCCCCTTTATTTTTCCAAAAATTTTGGCCTATAGTAGGTAAAGATGTTACTACATGGGTTTTGGGTTTCTTGAATGATGGTATATTTGACGAGTCTTGCAATCTTACAAACATTGTTCTCATCCCCAAATGCAATAATCCGGAATATATGACTCAATTTCGTCCCATTAGCCTTTGCAACGTTGTTTACAAAATCGCCTCTAAAACCATAGCTAATCGTTTAAAACCTATTATGAATTCTGTTATCTCTGACTACCAATCAGCTTTTGTCCCTGGTAGGCAAATCACTGATAATGCCTTGGTCGCCTTTGAAATCTCTCATTTTATGAAAAAACTGACTAGGAATAGGGTAGGCCATATGGCCATTAAGTTGGACCTTAGCAAAGCCTATGATAGAGTCGAGTGGGAATTTTTAAGGGCAGTAATGATCCGCTTAGGTTTTGATGCTACTTTCGTTGATCTTATCATGAAGTGTGTGACTACCGTTTCGTATTCTTTCTCTTTGAATGGGGTGAACTTTGGTGCTGTTAAGCCGGAAAGGGGAATCCGACAAGGAGACCCCCTTTCCCCTTACCTTTTTCTTTTTTGTGCAGAAAGCTTAAGTTCTCTTATTTGTCAGGAGGAAAGGAGAGGCCACTTAGAAGGCATTTCCATATGTCGTGGAGCTCCTAGAGTTTCTCACTTGTTGTTTGCGGATGATACATTGATCCTGTGCCAAGCTACGGAAGAAGCTGCAATCCATGTCAATAATCTTTTGCTTGCATATGGTCTAGCCTCGGGTCAAAACATCAATTTTGAGAAATCTAGTGTAGTGTTTACCAAGAATACGGAGGAGGATGAGATTGACTTGATTTTACAAAGTCTTCCCATACGCAGAGAATCTAAACATGAGAGATATCTTGGTCTCCCACTCACAGTTGGAAAATCTAAAAGGGAAGTGTTCGATTATATTAGAGAACGTGTTTGGAGTAGACTTCAGAGCTTAAAATCCAGAATCTTGTCCAAGGCTGGTAAAGAGATTTTAATTAAGTCAATAGTTCAAGCAATTCCTTCTTATCTTATGAGTTGCTTTAAACTTCCTGTCTACTTAATTAAAGAGATTGAATCCATGATAGCAAGGTTTTGGTGGGATGAGGGGAACACGAAGAAAATTCATTGGGTAAAATGGAAGGCACTTTGTTCGAGCAAAAGAGACGGAGGTTTAGGCTTTCGGGATTTGGAATCATTTAATTCTTCTTTACTTGCGAAACAGGCTTGGCGTATTTTGACGAATCCGGAAAATTTACTTAGTCGCATTCTAAAGGCTCGATACTTTCCCAATTCTGATCTTTTAAATGCCCAACTTGGGTCATCACCCTCTCTAACTTGGCGTAGTATTTGGGAGTCCAAAAAATTATTAGCATTGGGCATTCGCTGGAGAGTGGGTAATGGCAATACCATTCGCATTTGGGGTACGAATTGGCTTCCGAGAGATTACTCTTTCAAAGTGCTTACCCCACCTTATATTCTTCCGCCTGATTCAACGGTTAGTGCCCTTTTGGATCATACAAGACTCAAGTGGAACAGATTTTTGATTGAAGATATTTTCGTAAATGAGGACGCCCAGCTCATCCTCTCTGTCCCGCTTAGTGGAGGAAATCACCCTGATCGCATTATTTGGCACTTTGATCGCTCGGGGGCTTTTACGGTTAGATCAGCCTACAAGCTTTGTCGCCACTTGAAGGAGCTTGAACTGGAATCCTCCACTGGCAGCTCTAGCATACGAAGCCAATTTAATTGGCAGCGCATTTGGTCCTTAAAAACAGCTCCGAAGGTTAAACATTTTATTTGGTCTTGTTGCAGGAGTTCGCTGCCTGTCCGAACAGCCCTTCGGGAAAGGAAACTAATCGAGGAAGCTAATTGTATTCGTTGTGAAGAAGAAATGGAATCCACCATGCATTGTATTGTTAATTGTAATTATGCTAGACAATGCTGGGCTCTGTCTGGACTTGCTTTTTCTTGCTATGGGTGCAACTCTAATGACTTCAAGGGCTGGTTTCAGCATCTATCCTCCAAGTTGGACGCTTTTGAACTCGGATTTGCTACTACTTTGGCTTGGTGGATATGGTTCAGTAGAAACAAACTTTTGTGGGAGAGGAAAGACTTCGAACCAGCTGATGTTGTCCTCTTTGCACGTAAGTTTTATGACGGTTTTAAGGAAGCTTTCTCTAATTCTTCTCTTTCCCCCTCAAACAGACCCGTTAAGCCCAACTGGAATCCCCCACCTCCGGGGACTATTAAAATAAATGTTGATGCTGCGGTTGATGGAGCAAAGGGACGTGTTGGATTGGGTATTGTAGCTCGAGACCATGAAGGAGCGGTCCTCGGCTGGAGTTCTGAAAATTGTGATGCCTTTTGGGATCCCCTAACAGCGGAAAGCATTGCCTTACTTCGTGGCTTGGAACTGAGCATAATTAAGGGCTGGCGACATGTCATATTAGAAGGAGATTGTGTCTCGGCAGTTAATGGCGTTCTACACCATCAATCAAATAATTGTTTTCATCCTTTGGGCCACATCTTTGAAGACATTAAGCTTTTAGCTAGTAATTTGGATAGCTTTGTTTGTTCCCATGTGTTTAGGGAAAATAATTCTGTTGCGCACGCTCTTGCGAAAGTTGCTTTTAGCATGTTCCCTACTTCGTTTGAGCTTCCTAGCTTTATCTTCGATCTTGTAACCAACGATATTTCTCATTAGTGATGTTTTTACCCTTTGGGTCCTCAAAAAAAAAAAAAAAAAAGTTAAAACAAGATTATGATCTTGACATAACTCCAGCCCTTAAGGAATTGCAAGATTATAAGATATATAAGATATTCTCAGACCAAACCAATGTCGTCTCCAATATTACGTCGAAATGTGATATTTAATCATATTAAGAATGAAGTTAACAAGATTTAGGTCATCTCCAACCGAAGATCTTACCCAATTGTTCAATTGTCCAATTGATCGCCCTATTACCCAACTGCCTTGCCTTCATGTCTTTTAACCCACCTAAAAAATCCATCTTCAATCGAGGACAATTAACATTCATTAATTCAACAAATCTCATTTATTTAATTCATGAAATTTAAAAAATAAATAAATAGCACCCGAGCCGGGGGCGTTTGCCTGCCGACAAGCAGGTCATTATACACATGAAATCAAGCTTGAACTTTAATAGCTTTAAGAATTTAATTTCAGATAACTCGATCTGAACTCTACTTATTTTAATACTCTTTCCACACGTTTGACCCCTCTAATAATTATTTCCCTATTTTCAACATGAAAAAAGAAAGGGCGATGGATATTTAACTTATTATATAGAAATTTCATTTAGCTATAAATATATTTATAATATTTCTGCAAAGTTCCAAGTTTTTAGGGCCCGGGACAAGACTACAAAAGACACAAATTTATAATATTTCTGCAAATATATTTTAACTGGGTTGGGCCTGCTTTCAGATAAAGTGAGCCCTACAGAACAGCTTGATATGCCTTGTAGTTATGAGCTGGTCCAATAATTTAGTTTCAGGTCCATCAATTAATAGCTTTACAACCTACAACTTATGTTAAAATTTAATTTTAAAATATTTTTTTCAACTTTAAAGGAAGAATCACTCAAATAACAAGGGTATGTTCGTTTGTTATATTTAAAAAAATTGGGCTGAAAATCAGACGAAATTAAATAGGGTTTATCTTCTCTTCTTCTTCTCTCTTCAATTTTTCTTCCATTATGATTTTACCGAAATTCGTTGGACTGGGTAAAATCAATAAAATATGTAAAGTAATCAACAATAAGAATGAACTTGTGCTTTATTGAGTATGATTGATCTGAATTACAAAGTTTATGAGGCCCTGGCCAAACTATTAAGGATGGTGCAATACTAGGAATATGCTAACTTGTACTTCTATTGATTTAGGGTACCGATCTAAAGTATTACTAGTAAGTGTGGAAGGTGAAAAATCCTTCTTATGTTAATGATTCTAGTATTTATAGGCTAACACGTGTCGCCCTAATAGAGTTAGAGGGCTCATAGAAGTCTTTGTACGGCCCAAGCGCTGTCCATAAGCACAGGTCGACCAGGCGGATTTGTAGGAGGTGCTTCGGGCTGTTCATCTGCTTGACTGGGTCAAAAAGTTCCAACGTTGATCGAAATCGTACAATTCCAGCTCGACATAAATCAGGTAGGTGAATCCGACCTGTCTAGATATAAAATAGCCCCCATAAGTTCACCCCATTTCTTGAGCGAAAGTGTACTTGTAGATGTAGCTCGAAGAAGTAAAATTATGCATCCAATAATCTTCAAGATGTACGTAGAATACGCCTCATTCAAGACCTTATATGAAAAAACCCATTGGGATTAAAATTGTACAAGAAAAAAGGAGTACATATCCGTCGAAACATACGTGTCGGGAGAAGGATGTTAAACAAATTTAACATGTACATTTAATATTATGAAATTCTCAAGGACTGCAGATTCAATTTTTAGAGGCGAAAAAATGAAACATCACCTAGGAGCCGAGGGTTGAAATGTCATTATCCATGTCCCGTATAATAGTCGAAGTCAATGAAGTTATTTTCACTTTTACCATATCTATCTTGAGATCGGAGCAGTAAAACTTTCAGATCGATATTTCCATTAGTTTCCAATTTTATTAATCATCTACCTTTTCAGAATGTCGGCCTCGCAATCTATTCCTAATACTTCTCCTTACGCCGAAGAGAAAATTAAATATATCGTTACCGTCGTAGAAGGAGGTCCAGAAAATCGTCTTCTGAGAACGAGGACCCTGAAGGCAGGGTACCCACGAACGAGATTAATATCCAGAGTGGAGCAAATGAACAAGGTCTCATTGTCAAAGTCTCAGTCGAAGGGAAGGACGATAGAGCTCCGAAGAGATACTCCAAAAAAACCAATCCATCCCAACAATAACAAGTTTCTGATCCGGTCGAGAATATCCCTACTAAATTCAAGGAGACCCCTAAGGGTCAGGCTGAACTGCAAAGGGAGTTCAGTAAATTATTAACTCATACAAATAGAGTTAACTTCAATATTTTTATTCGGGGAATGACATTAGTTTCTAGAGTTCTTGGATCGTTTTCATTTGATTTAGCTTGGTTCATCTCGTTGGTGATTCACATATTCTTTGTGGTATTTTCTTGTAAATATTTCAGATTTTATCTTGATTTTTGAATGTGCAAACATCAGCCTCTTCGCTGGAGCAGAAAATCTCTTCGTTGGAGTGAAATCACAGAGCAGACAAAAATCTTGGACAATAGCGTCTCCGCTGGGGCGAAACTAATTCTCCGCCGGAGCAAAAGATTTCCGCGGATTTTAATTAGACTCCCTAATTTGACTCGGAAACTTATATCTAAGTGAAGGAAGAGAGAAAGACCATATCTTGGGACACCTTTGACAAGATGAGACTCTAAGAACTAGAAAATATCATTGAAGAGCGTGAAAAACATCGAAGAAGACAATTTATGAAGATTGGAAAACAATTATATCTTTCAACTATTTATCACTTTTGTTATCTTCTACTCATGACGTTTATTATTCTTGAGTTTATTTCCGTTTTAACTATGAACTAAATTTACTTTTCTAGGATTGCAATGGAATTATTTGTTTGAATTGATTATTGCTTATTTTTCCTTATTCTATTTTATTGAGATTTATTGTTTACCCATTCTTATGGTTAAATTTCAATAGTCTGATCAATAATTGTTTCACAAATCTAATTGAACGGGAGAGAAAATTAGGTTTTAGATTAAAGATTGGTAACCTTTGTACAAATTGCACCCACATTGAATTGGATATTGTGCTTAAATTTCAATAGCCGGATCAACTATTGTTTCAGGGTTTTTGGCATTTTGCACCCTGGAATTATAGAGTTTTGGCACTTTGCACCCTGACTTAAAAGTTTTGGCACTTTGCACCCTAGAAATATAATTTATTTGGCACTTTGCACCATAGTGTGTGTTTTAGTGAGAAAATTCATTGATTAAAAGGTAGAATAGTTATTTTCAATTTTTTTTTCACTTTGCACCTTGGCAATATAGATTTTTGCATCTTTAAAAGATAGAATGTTGGCATTTTGCACCCTAAAATTATAAAATTTTAGCATTTTTCACCCCAATTTAATTTTTTTGGCACTCTGCATCCAAAAAAATAATTTGTATGACATTTTGCACCTTAATGTATTTTTCTTAAAAAAAACGGTCTCATGAATGTCGACGATGTAGAGATAAAATGGTCATTTCTATGCACAACAATCATAAACTTGTTATTCTAAATTTATTTTACTTTATAATAACTTATTTTAACATTTTCTCTCTGTAAAATTTAGATTAAAAAAAGACATTATCTTCATTTTATTTTCAAGTATCCTCAAGATTATTTACTTTAAATATACGTTTACATATCTAACATATTATAATATTGCATGTTATTTACATAATTTAGATTATCACAAATCTAATTGAATCGGGGAGGAAATTAGGTTTTAGGTTAAAGATTAATTGCACCCACATTGAATTGAGTAATTTATTTAGCAATTAAGGTAGGAATATACTTAATTGCCTTAAGTCACAATTAGGGCTTGTTCTTGATTCACTTTGGCCTAACATCATTGTCATATGAATATAACTCTTTGATTATGTTAGTTTTACAATATTCTGGAAAGAAATTGCAGAAACTTAGGTGCCCTAGACTAGCAATGAAACTTAATTGAAATAGAATTGTTGAAAAAATTAGAGCAATTAGTTTGACATTAAAGAAAGTTGTAAACCTAGGCTTTAATCATCATAGTTAATCTTGTCAATTTATAATTTAATTTTATTTTCATTGTTGCTTAGTTCTAATAAAAAATCAATGATTCGTTTAATTTGGATAAGAACAAGAGTGATCATATAGTAATTAGTTATTTTACCTCATTAATTCCTTGAGGAGACGATACTCTACTTATCATTATATTGCTTGTTGCTATTGCGTATACTTGTGTTTTCAAATCCTGCATCATAAGAACTTTCCTATGGGGTTTACGATGGTCGTCCTGAAACCTAATGAGAGGATTACAAACCCTCCAGAAAATTGTCGAGCCTTTTATGCAATCTATCTCTAGGACGGTGTTGGTCCCCAAGTGGTCAGATGGGGTCTATAGGGGGGGTGAATAGACCTCTGTACCCTTTTCAGATTTTCTCTAACTTTACTATCAGCAGAGTAAGCTGATCTTACTTATGAGATTACTATGCTGATTTTGCACTTAGCTTATCCAATAGAGTTGACCACTCGTCCGATTTACTTGTCTATACGATAAATTCAGAGTTTTAAACTTGTATGCAACATATTTTTCTAATTATGCTTTTCAAACAAGTTTGATCTTCAAAACGTTTTACCCCTGTTTTATAAATCCCTTTTTATAAGCTTTATATGGAATATTATCACTCACAAAGATGTATAATAACTTCTCACAACTCTCAAAATTACAGAAATCACTAAGATTTTTAAGTGTATTCTTTTGTCATTAATACCCTTCCCTTACAACATTTATTACTTCAAGTGCATTTATTACGTTGTAATAACTCTGTGATCACTTCTACTCAACTGATCGAATCTACTCGCTGATTCAAATCGAACTCATCTTATTCGACTCTGCTGAAATCCACCAGTCTGATTCCAAACTCCACATCAGATTAGTAGTCTTCTGGACCGAAATTCAATCTTCTGGTTTAACTTGACTTTTTGATTGAACATTTTCAGTGGTTTGCCAAAGCTTTCATTACTTAGCTGAGATTTTTAAAAATCATCAAAACCTCCCTTCACCTCTTCATATTCATTCAACAAGTTCCCCATTTTTTATGATGACAAAACTTCAGCTAAGTACATGTAACTAACTAAAGTTAAGTCTTCATACAAAATTTTCGAGATAGAAATTAAGCTGGATAAACTTTTGTAATCTTTCATTAATATTGAACTGTTACAAATACATCAGATTACAAAAATGAGAAAAATTACACATAAATTACAAAGTAAGCTAGTCTAGTCGACATCATCATCATCTTCTTCTTCATCACTTTCTCCACTAGATAAATCCAAAGCTAACTTCTTGACTCTACTTAGTTTGTCTTCTTTATCAGCAGCCTCAATTTTAGCTTTTAGATCCTCTATTTTCTTGGCTTTTCGAAATGGATCAAGTTGTTCTTCAGCAGAATCCTTGGAAGCAGCAATGTCCTTATCATCTTTTGCCAAATCCTTGGGTTCTTCTTTATTAATCTCAGCTTTTTCAACATCTTCGGCAACAGTCTCTTCAATTACATCATCAACCTTTGTTTCTTCAGCAGGCTTATCAACAACCTCTTTAGGAACTTGAGCTTCATCAGAACCTTAACTTCCTCATCATTTCAAATAACTCTTCCTCCTTTTTGTCATCATCAGCGGGGCTGAGTTCTTCAATCTACACAAGTGGAATGTTTACTGCATTGCAAAACACTATGATGTTTTGATCCATTGCTCTCAGTAGATTTCCTTGTTGTTGTTGTGTGACAACTAAGATCAGGGTTTGATTGCTGAGATGCTCCATGTTTTGTACCATATCAATGAACTCATGAACCATCTGAATAGATGTTTGAAGGGTCTTTTCAATGCCTTCACAAAATGCTTGGAAAAGATTTTTAGTCTTTTCCTCTCCAGCTTCCATAACATTTGCAACAACAAGATTAATGTCTCTCCAGCCAGCTTCATTATTTTGGACCCTGTCACTGAACTTCTTAACATCTTCCCTTATAATATGAACTTCAGTTATGATGTTCAGTTCCTCTTGAATTAATGAACAGGCTTGGGCAGAGATGCAATAATGCTTTGAATCAAGGTTGAGGCCATCTCCTCAAATATCTTCAATTATTCCTTGTTCGTGTCCTCCATTTTCTTTAGTGTTGATTCAATCAAGGCCTTCACGAAATCCATAAGTATTGATTGAAATTCTTTATCAGTCTTGGAAGGAGTAGCACTTTGTTGATCTTCTGGAGTAACTTTAGCTTTCGATTCAGTAGTTAAAGGCTCATTTTCTTAAGGTACTTTGCAGCGACTTTCCAGAAATCCTTTTCCAATGGAGTAGCCAACACTGATAAATCAATAGCTCCTTCATTCTTTAGACCATATTTTTCACTAAGCATGGTTGTAGTAATGCATATCTCTTTTCCTCCAACCTTGGCTTTGATTTCCAGTTTTTGCAGATCAACCTCTGCACTTGCATCAAATTCATCAACCTTTGGAATAAACACCATGGTTTCGTGAGCCTCCATGTAGTTCATAAGCAAAGAATCTTTGAAATTTTCCATGATTTCCTTCGTTAACTTAGTTCCACTTGCGTGAAACATCTCGTAATTTAGGTATCTCCCTTCAACAATAGCAACAACTTTTGAACCCATGATATCTGTTGGAATCGAGAGTGGAGTGCAGAGAGTCCTACAAGAAAGCAAAGACAGATTAGTAGTTCTTGCGGTTTGAATATTTGAGGGTGCGTAAAGTCACTCTTCTGATTAGATCTGGATTTATAGGGTTAGATTGATAGAATAGTGTCTTGCAAGCCAACTATTTTGATAGCATATAAAATAAAAGGACGATTCAATTGGATTAATAAATGCATTTTATTATATATGGTCAACTTTATCTTATGTAATAATTATCTACGCATAAGGATAGAAGTCCTTAGATCACAGGGCTATGGGACAACCCGTGGATTGATCTCCAACGCCGTGATCTAGAACATATTCAAGAGTCGTAGAATCCAATCGAGATAGGACATCGTTGGATTCGGTTAGACTCTCACTAATGTGTATACTCCGATGAACTGGAGAACGCTGGGGTCCATGAGCGTGACTGGGATTGTCGATACACATAAGTAGGTGACTTCCTGGGATAACAGGTGCACTGAATACCCCAATTCGGAAATAACTCACCATGGAAGCGGTAGTCGCATATCGGGGTTGAAGTTATTCCAATTTACGATAGTATACGAGGAACGATCCCTAAATACTTGAGGTGATAGGGTTTATCTGGTGCGAGAACGTCTATGTTTAGATGTGAGTTCCGACTGGAGATTATCAGAAAGTCTCTGTGGACTCATGTTGGGTATAGAGGAACTCGTATGCACATTCATATCATCAACAAAGGATCCATTGACCCGACTTGATAGGTTGGGAATTTCTCCTATGGATTTCTGTGAGAGATTAATTCTGATAAAATCCTCGGCCAACGTATCTGACGACTTTATGAAAGTAGCTCATAAAGATTAAGTCAAAGAGAATTATTTCAAGACCAGAATGCATAAGGTCAAGACAAAAGAAAAGGAAACCGATGAAAAGTCCATACCCTTAAGTCTCGACTGGGAGATTGATCGATGGAGAGATTATGTCGTATATGGTAATTGTAAATGAGTTAAAAGGTTCACTGAATTAATTCACCGGTGATTGGGCTCCATGTGCTTGTGGCCAGTCATCGACCGTGGAGTGTGGGAGAATTCCCAAATTGACAGGGGTGCTAATTTTGGAATGATCACTCGACAGAGTGTTCAACTGATTTAGAGTATTTAATACTCGAGTTATTAAATAAATATTTAATTATAACCCACGACCAATTATGTGGTGAACCTACGGGGGCATACACAATACACATGAATTGAAAGCGAGGAAAAGAAGAGCAACTGGATCGACCGAATCGACTGGGTCGACCCAATTGGAGCGAAAGTGATCCGATTGTTATAAATTAAATTGGAATTTAATTTGTAAGTTAATTAATTAAGTTGGATTTAATTAATTAGAGGAAGATTTAATTAAATAGACTTGGAGTCTAATTTAATTGACTAAGAGAGTAATTAATTAATTGGGTCATTTAATTGGGAGATTAAATAAAGTCTAATTAAATTAATTAAAGAGTGGACCATCGATTAATTAGAAGACTTTGTCTTCTAATTAAAAGAGCCATGGCCCATGTAGGAGACTTGGAGTCCTAATCCTAGGAGGATTAGGTAATGAGATACCTATAAATAGGAGACTTGATGTCATATCTCATACACACAATTCAAGAGCCAAAATCTAAGTCAACAAAAATTCTCTCTCCCTCTCTCCCTAGTAAAATCGGCCGAACCCCTTCTTCCCTTTGGAAGAATTTTCGTTTTCGATTTTAGCTCCTAAGTCGTTCTCTAACCCTAGATCTTAATATACCTTATGTTCTAGCCTATTAGGATATATTAATTTTCGTGATATTGTGGTGTATCAACTCGTAGAGGCGCAACACGTGGGGCGCTAAACAGGGTTTAGGATCGACCCAACCGAAGGGATAAAAATGATTTTTTTGCTGACAACAGGGATTTGCAAGGAGACAGGTATAACTTGGATCTAGTTATTTATGTCGCTATTTATATTCATATATATACAACCAATTTAGTATCCTGGCAAGATTCTGTAAGAGGCCCTAAATGTTTTAAATTCTGCTGCCTGTAGGGCTGTTTATCTTACCGAATCCCAACATTGGTATCAGAGCCAACTCTGGCATTGTATATATATGAATTTGCAAATTCTGTTTTTTAAATCGTATGTTTGATTTATATGTGGCTAGTTCTTTTACTGTATATGTTTTAGAACATAGATATGTTTAACTTTAATTTTTGGATTTGGATTTAATTAATTGGATCTGTTTTAATTAAATCAAAAGTAATGGAAACAACAAAAAAAAAGAAAAAAATTTGATCCAACCGCGGTGGTGCGCGGCAGCGCACCTCGGGCTGCTGCCCACGGCAGCGTGCGAGCAGCACGCTGTCTGCCGTGCGCTGCCACGCGCAGCCGCGGCTGCCACGGACATCCCACGCGCGGAATTTATGACCGCGTGTGTTGGCCACATGGCAGTCCTCGACTGGTCACGTATTGGCTGATTTTCGGTTGGACTCTAATTCTGCCTATTTTGATAAATCTGAAAATCTTGGAGATTTGGTTGTTATGGAATCTTGGTGAATCTTGGATTGATCTTAGAGATCTAATTAACAAGAAAACTTAGGGTTTCTTTTGTGATAAGACATTTAATTAGAATTAATGTCTTCTAGTAAGTTACCAAGATTAAAGATCTTAGAGATCTTATTAAACAAGGAAACTTAGAGTTTCAATTGTGATACGAGATTTAATTAAAATTAATGTCTTCTAGTAAGTTACCAAGATTAAAGATTTTAGAGATCTTATTAAATTAGGAAACTTGGAGTTTTTCATAAGGTAGGAATCTTGGAAGATTTGGGAACTACCTTAGTTATCTAATCTAATCAAAATAGGATTATCTTGAGAATCTTAGAGATTTGAAAATTTGAGAAACTTAGAGTTTTGGATAAGATAGTAATCTTGGAAGATTTGTAACTATCTTAATTAACCAACTTTATCAAGATAAGAGTTGTAGATTACTTAGAACTCAAGTAAGAATTAATTAATCTTAGAGACTAATTGTTAATTCAAAATTAAAAATTAACTTGGATATTTTTGTGAATTAAAATTAAAGGAGCCGATAAATTTACATTTATGCCCTTATGTGAATATATGCATGTTCTTGAGTGAATATGTGGATTGGTCGGTTTTGCCCCTAAGCCCCGTGTAGCTTTTGGTTTTATTTTATGGGTTGTAATTAAATGGGCCTGATTGGTGTCCTTGCCTGCTCAATTAAAATGTAATAGAATAGGGCCTTTTTGTAAGTTAGACTTAGTTTAGGCTTGGTGCCGAGATGACCTCATAAAGACTTGGAGATCCACATGGAGGCCCATAACCTTGGAGGACATGGAGGCCCAATCAAGAAGGATATTACAAGAAGGCCCATGAATGCATGAGTTTGAAAATTGTAATAGTTAGGACATTTAATTTCCACCCTAGACTGACCAATTGATCCATCACGTGGCTCGTGATGGATCGCATAGGATGGGCAAATCGATCAATCGTATGTGCAATGCTAGGTGATGAATGTTTACTTTTTCATAATTATTCTTTGATGTATGAGATGTATACTTAGAATAGAAAAATGTAAAAAAGATAATTGATAATCTTATGAGACCTCGCACTTGAACATTTCATAAAACCTCCAATTGAACCTAAAATTTAATTATAATATTAAATCGTAAAACGGGCGCATAGAATGGTGTTTATGGTCCGAGCCTATCTAATTATTAGGTCTTAGGCATATCGTATGAATATATCTAGATGTTTCACGAGTCGTGGGTCGAGTTATAGGAAGATGTTTGTGTATTGCCTCGATGCATAGTTTAGTGCCAAAGAAGGGGATAACAAGGTTCTAGGCGCTGTCTCATGAGTCGTGGGGCGTCTAGGATTGAACTATTTCTCTTCACGAGTATTGGACATGATTTAACACGAGTAAGTATGGATGTCTCACGAGTCGTGGGTCCATAACGAAAAACGAGGCTAAATGAACTCAAGGGTTAGCTGCGATGGTTAACCGGCGACGTGATCGCCCACCAAGTGGATCAATTGGTATGGCTAACGAGTCGTGGGTACTGAACGATCGCATTTGGGCCTTGAGCCCATTAGGAAATTCTTGTTTCCCGAAGCTTATGTTGGGGCATAAGTATTCGATAAAAATAGTGGGAGTAATTTACAAATGAAAACCATGTTTGTAAATTATGAATTGATGTTAATCTGTCGCGTATTTATCGTCATGTTTATGATAGTTTTTCATAAGTGATGTATCCTTGAATATTTACCATCATACTTGAATCAAATAATTGACTGAACCCAAATGAATTTTGAATGACTTCAAAACTTGAGAAATTATTCTCGAGTCCAAGCAAGGACTCATCTCCTTATAAAGATTTCATTGGTTTTCCTTTGGAAGTTACACTTCGACTGGAGTGGTGATAGGTTTCACCAAGCTGCCTTTTTCGAAGTTACTCTTCAAATAAGAAAGGTGATAAGTTTAACCAAAGGGTTGATGATGGTTCTCAAGCCCAAATTTTATTGAATGCAAACATGAAGTCTCCCATAAATGGAAAGTAACATCTTGTTGAAAGGCTCAAAATACTTAAGAGATGGAAGAAGAGGAATGAATCCTCTCTGAAGGGAAATAACCTTAGAGGTTTTTCTGTAAGGGTGATAAATTGTAAAGTCAATCAAAATGGTTCATCCATGGAATAAGATCAAGGGAAAGAAGGAATTGAACCTACTTATCTCGTAATGGATGGTTAAATTTTATTGAACTTAACCTTATGGTCTAAGTAATGCATAAGGGTGTTGGACGCCTGATGAAGTACTCATTGATGCAATCAGTGCATCTAAAGCCATGAATTATTTAGATCACTAGAATGTGCTTATACCATCCATTGTCTTAAGGGATGTGATAGTCCCATATTGGTTGGAACTGATTGCGCTATAAGATTTATACGCAAAAGGTGTACATAAGCAAATGAGTATGAATACTCATATAACGACTAAATATAATATGCATAGTCAATAAAATATAAATAATCAAAATTCCACACACTTGAGTCGTTGTAAAAATCAAAAGGCGATACACGAGCACTAAAACATATTTCCGAATTAAATATTCAAAGAATGAGCTCGGCTAGGTCGAGCTTCACTGGGATGCTATACATAGTAATCGACTTTCTAATCTTGCTTAACGAAAATTAAATTTAGTAGTTGGTTGCTAGGCAACCAAGAGAGATATGCAATTGCAATGGATTCAATCCATTTAAAAGTGTGGAGAAACACTAAAACATTAATGGGAGATAAGGCGTCTCTTGTACCCTCATGTGTAGAAGTACGTTGTGATGTACAATTTCAAATTATTTTTGGAATAAAGAAGAGAGCCTAATTAATGAAAACATGTAAGAGATTTGGATCGATTCAAAATCGAACATGCATTAAGAAATATGCCATTGATTAGTTAATAGAGAATTAGATTCTCGAAATGGAAGATTCGCTCAAAACATTGTCAGTTGTTGAGCATTTTGGACATGTAAATGTCCATTAAGAAATCTTACATGAAATTCCTTATTTAATCAAATAAAAATTGATCGAGAAAATCGAAGATACTGAGCTAAGTATCTCTGAAGCCAGTTCCAAAACATATCACGTGATATGAGTTTTGGTATTGTACTTTCATATGCATTCATGCGCATATGGGGTCTCCCGCATATGTGAATAAGCTAGTGGGAGATAAGCTGGAAATAAAGTCCATCTTATGCAATTCGTGGTGTATCCAAAATCTCAATAGGATATGAGTTCTATGTTCCTTTAAGATAAACAACCTTTGTCTCAAGGAAAACTAACTTCTTGGAGAAGGATTTCTTGTTGGACAAGAAAGGAAACAACATAGAACAACATGAGGTTCATAAAATCGACTTATCACCACAGGAAGTGGGAGAACCTGAGCATGAAAATGAACCAACTAGTACACATGAACTTCGAGGTCTGAAAGACAACGTAGGGAACCCGAAAGATACTACAGTCTGCTGCATGAAATTGGACAGTCTGAGATTAATCCAAAGACCTACGAAGAAGCTATGCAAGACATAGATTTGGGAAGATGGCCCAAAGCCATAGAATATGAAATGAACTCCATGAACTCTATCAAGGTTTGTAGCTTAATGGATCCACCAGTGGGAGTAGCTCCCTTGGGTTGCAAGTGGATCTATAAGCGAAAGCTTGGAGTGAACGGAGAGGTTATTACATATAAGGCACGTTTAGTCGCAAAATGATACACTCAAATGTCGAGTATTGACTTTGATGAAATTTTGCATGTAGCGATGCCCAAATCCATTCAGATATTGGTGGCCATATCTACGTAGTATTAGCTACGAGATATGGCAGAAGGATGTAAAGATCGTTTTTTAATGGAGACATTGATAAGGAGATTTACTTGAAGCAACCAAAAATGATATACATCCACGGGAGATGAGCACAAAGTGTGCAAACTCCTAAGGTCCGTATATGGACTTAAGCAAGCTTCCCAAAGCTGGAACATACATTTTGATGATATAATCCAAACCTTTGGATTCGTCGAAAACGTGTTCGAGCAGTGTGTACACGAAAGTTAGTGGGAGTATAGTTGAATTTTTATGCTTTATGTTGATAACATTCTGCTCATTGGACATGATGCAAAATTGTTATCCGAAAAAAAAGCATGATATTCTACACAATTCTCAATGAAAGATTTGGGAGAAGCATCCTTTGTACTGGGTACAAGGATCTACATGGATAGATCGAAAGGACTGCTGGGCCTCTCCCAAATTAAAGTACATAGATAAAATACTGAAGACATTCATTATGGAAGAATCCAAGAGAGGATTGCTTCAGATGAGATATGGTATTGCTCTCTCTAAGTCTATGGCCCCAAAGACCTCTGAGGAGAGAAGCAAGATGTCTAAGATACCACATGCCTCTGCGATAGGAAGCATAATATGGTATGTTATGTACAAGATTGGACATAGCGTAAATAGCCGCTATTTGTCTGACCTAGAAGAGCAGCACTGGTGTTGGATGAAGATGAATATAGAAGTACTAGGAATTTAAAAGTTAAAGGGAGGTTTTGATGAGTTCCAAAACATCAAGTTCAACTAAGTAAGGAATACTTAGTGAAATCCCTTAGAATAATTTTGACCAACTTAAAGACAAATCAGACAAGTCAAAATTCCATCTGGTCCAAAAGACTACTGATCTGTTAAAGGAAGAAATCAGTTTGGTGAAAATCAGCTGACTCAAATCAGATGGGTTCTAGTTGAGATCAGCTCAGTAGATCATCAGAAGAGAGAACTTAAATCAGCTAAGTAAAGAAGATCAGATAGTCTCCTCAAAGGTAATAAATGCAGTTGGAGTAATATATGCTGAAGAAGGAGGGTATTTAAGGCAAATAATTGAAAAATCCTCGTATCAGCTTGGTAAATTAAATGATGCTGACATAAAAAATTTTTAGAGGTCTATTCACCCCCCTAGACTTCATCTGACCACTTGGGACCAACAAGTGGTATCAGAGCGGGTGGTTCATTAGAATCAGCTGCCTGATCAACGAGCTTGATCCGAGTGTTTTTCAAAGATTTTCAAACTTTTTCAAAAGAGTATATTTTTTAAAAATTAAAACTTTTTGAAAATGGACTGTATCAGCCATGTTCCCCACATTGGCGGTATGAGTTGTGAAGACTGAAAGATCAGAATGGAGATCTTCTTAGCTGCTTACAACGATAACATGTTCACATGTATCACTAAGGGTCCATTCAAATTCACCAAGACAATCAAGGTCGATGAAGTAGACATAGTGGTGGATAAAGATCTTCAAGAGATGACAACTGAAGAAATAAAGCTGTTCAACCTTGACAAAATTGGCCGTTTCATCATGACCAAAGCCCTGGCCAATGACAGGTTTGACAAAGTCAAGCATTGCAAGACTGCAAAGGAAATGTGGGACAAGGTTCGTGACATGAGTTTAGGAAACAACGCCATAAAGGAGCACCAGCTGAGTGTTGCTCTAGAAAAGTTAGATAACTTCAAGATGAAGTCTACGGAAACCATTGATCAGATGGATACAAGGTTCACAAGGACGCTGAGTGAAGTTCTTAAGCTGGGAAAGACCTTCACTGACAAAGAGATCACTGACATAGTACTGAAGGCTCTGCTTCCAAAGTTCAACATGAAGGTGACAGCCATGGAAGAATCAAGGGATTTGGGAAAGATCTCTCTTACCGAGCTATTCTCCGTACTCAAGGCATATGAGTATAAACTGCCAAGAATGGGTATTGAAGAAACCTCAACTTCAGGCCCCACAGCTGCCCTAGTTGCTGCTGAAAATCCAAGAAGAACAACACACAAAAGCAAAGAAGTGGACTCATCTGATGAAGCCACACTACTCAACAAAAAAGGAGTACACTGCTGGTGACGTTGCATTGCTGATGAACAACTTCAAGAAGTTCTATAAAAGAAAAATGAAGAACAAATACAACAATGCTTCTACTTCTAACCCTAATTCTTCTTCTCATGATAAGGACGCTTATAAATCCAAACTAATGTGTTACAACTGCAGGAAATTGGGAAATTTCATCAGAGACTGCTCATATCCTAGAGCTGAAAAGTACACAGAGGAAGAGAAGAAAATCAGAAAGAAAAGAAGGCATCAGAAAGACAAAGTGCTGATGGCTGAAGCAGAAAAGCTTGCTGCTATCTAGTCATCTGATCCCGACTCAGATACTTCTGAAGAAGAGTCTACTGAAGATGAGAATCCTGTTCTTATCTGCTTGATGGCAAAGGAATCTGATGACTCTGAGGATGAGGTAACTCCTCTTGAAAATGAATTATTTAATTCATTTGAGCAAATGGTAGTCAATAATACAAGTCTTGTTGATGCATTTGCGAAACTTAAGGAAGAGATGATATTGCTAAGAGAGCAAAACAGTGCACTAAAACTTAAGGTTGAAAAACCAAAAGAATCAGTTGAATACAAACTGCTTGAGCAAGAGAATGAATCTCTGAAAGCTGAATGTGAAGTATATAAGGGTAAAATCATGGAACTTGAAAAAGTCATTGAGTCTCATGATAAATCATCTGTTGCATCCACTCATATGTCTAGTAAACAGAAGATACCTTTAGAACAAGATAAGCTAGAACTGAACCATACTGAAAAGTTTATATCTGCTGACAATAATAAGGTCATATTGTATGTTCAGACTACTAAACCTGCTTCACCCTAGAAAGAAAGCTCCTAAGGCAAAGATGAACAAAGAGCCAAAATTAGACAAACAGACTTGTAAAACTAAACAGCAGAGTCCTAGGAAGTCTACTGATAAAAGTAAAACCAATCAGACTAGTAATAAAACTAAGTCGTCTGTTAATGAGCAAGCATCTAGTAAACCAAAGAAGCATAAGAATAAGAAAAATTGAAATGCTTGGTATGGAAATGAGTCATCATATTATGTGCAACCTGCTGCATATCCACCTGTATATCCAACAGAGTTCATGATGAAGTCTCTACCACAGCTCTTCAAAGGAATGAAGGAGACATTGCTGATCTAATAGGCTTATTCACCAAGGTTTCAGATGTAGAAACAGAAAAGAACATTTTGTTGGTTAAGGAAATGAACTCCACTGCCAACAGAGTTCATGATGAAGTCTCTACTTTACAACTGAATATGGATTACCTATATGATCAGGCTGGCACACTCAAATCCACTCTGACTCATCATACTGCTCAACTTGATACTGTGGATCAAAACTTCAGAAGACTCTGCACTGCTGTCAACATATCAATTGTTGAACTCAACCCCACTGATGATGACAAAAAGGGGGAAGAGAAATCAGCTACAACAACTGCTCAAGTACCTGAACAAAAGCACTATGCTGTTGATCAAGTAAAACCTGCTGAAGAATTAGAGAGACTTGTACTTGAAAAAGAAGCTGAAGTTGAAGGAAAGAAAGCTGAAGATTAAGAGAGTGCTAAGGAAGCTGATGGACAAGAAGTTGCTAAGGAAGAAGCCAAGGAACAAGCAAAATCTGACAAGGAGATTGCTGCTACCAAGGATACACCAGAAGAGCAACTTGATCCATATATAAAGTACAAAAATCTGGAATGCATCAAGAGAAGGATTGATGAAGCAGACCGCCAACTAAAGATGGAAGCTGCTAAGAAAAATCTTGCTCCTGATGATGTTATTGGTGAAGAAGAGGAGAGACTCGATGAAGATGAAGAGGAAGAGGAAGAGTATGAAGAGGTGGAAGAAGAAGTCACTGATGAATCATATTATTAGACTTGTCTGTTCTTGTATCAGTTTACTTTATTTCCCGTAGTCATCTGTTTTCAAAAACTTGTAACTTGTACTAAAATTATCATATTTAAAAGTTCAAGTTTTTACTCCAACATACTATTTCTATCTCTAAAATCTTTGAGGATTAAAACTTTAGTTTAGGTACAGGTACTTAGCTAAAGTTTTGTCATCATGAAAAAGGGGGAAATTGTTGGATGAAGATGAAGATAGAAGTACAAAGAATTTAAAAGTTAAAGGGAGGTTTTGATGAGTTTCAAAACATCAAGATCAGCTAAGTAAGGAATACTTAGTGAAATCCCTTAGAAGAATTTTGACCAACTTAAAGACAAATCAGACAAGTAAAAAATCCATCTGGTCCAAAAGACTACTGATCTGCTGAAGGAAGAAATCAGTTTGGTGAAAATCAACCGACTTAAATCAGATGAGTTCTAGTTGAGATCAACTCAGTACATTATCAGACGAGAGAACTTAATCAGCTAAGTAAAGAAGATCAGGAAGTCTCCTCAACGGTAATAAATGTACTTGGAGTAATAAATGCTGAAGAAGGAGGGTATTTATGGCAAATGATTGAAGAAATCCTCGTATCAGCTTGGTGCATTAAATGCTGTTGAAAGAAAGTATAGCAGACTGTACTGTAGCAGTCGCAGAGAGCCGTTTTCAGAGAACAGGGACCAGTACTCGAGGATTTGAATCTTGTCTTTCTTCAATGGACATTTTTCAAGCTGCGAGTATAAATAGTTCAAGAGTTTGAGAGAAGAAGAAGACACATTTTCTGAGAGAAACTTTCGAAGCAAAATTCTTCTAAGTCTCAAGAACTCACGAACAACTCACTCATCAGCTTAGTCATTTGTTGACAAAAGCCGAAGTTGAAGATCAAAGAAAAACCTAAAAAATCTGAGTGATTTCTGTTAGAAAGTGTTGTGAGGAATTTTATCCATCTTTGTGAGTGATAAAATTCTGTAGATTAGGATATCTTTGTGATTTCCTAGTGTGAACTTGTGGCATTTTCATTTGTTGATTGGCGCAAGCAGTGTATACTGTTAAACTTTGTGGTTTCTAGTATAACCCAAGATCTAAGTGAATTGGAAGAGTGGACTAGGATTTAAATCCATATAACCACTATAAAAATTCCTGTGTTCATCTTTGCATAAGTTTCCTAACATATTTTAAAATTGCATAAGTTTACACTTGAACCAAACTGTTAAAGATTTTAAAGGATTTTTAAAACTGGGGATAAAATCGTCAAAAGACTTAGTTTATTTCTGAAAAACACTTGAAAATATCCGCTGTAAGTAATCTAATTTAAAACTAATTTTGCTGAAATTAGCTAAGTATTTATCTGAAGAGTGGTCAACTCTGCTGCTCAAACTTTGTGTGCGATCAGCTTAGTCAGCTTACTGTACTCGATCAGCTTAGTTTGCTAACAGACAACTGAAAAGTTTTTAAGTCCAAAAAAAGAAATTTAGAGGTCTATTCACCCCCCCCCCTCTAGACCTCATCTGACTACTTGGGACAAACAACTAGGTAGCCATAAAGTCTATTCTGAAGTACCTGAAAAGGACTAAGGAATTGTTATTGGTATTCGGCGGGAGAGAATTGAAATTGGAAGGCTATACTGATTCTAGCTTCCAATGTGATGTAGATGATTTCGAGTCAATATTTGGATATAATTGCCTCAATGGTAATGCGGTGAGTTGGATACTACCGCAAAATCAACCACCGAGGCATAAAACATTGTAGCATGTAAAGCTACAAAGGAATGTGTTTGGACGAAAAACTTCGTCCAAGAATTAGATGTCGTACCTAGCATTGTCGAGCCATTACTATCTTCTGTGATAATAATGGAGCTATCTCGTAAGCAAAGGAGTCGGGATCTCATCAGAAATCCAAGCACGTACTAAGACGATACCATTCGATATGTTATATCATTGGTAGAGGAGACATAAAGATGGAACGTGTCACTTCAAAGGATAATACGACGGACCCGCTAACTAAGCCATTGCCTCAAAGTCATTCGAAAAACATCTGTCTATGATGGGAATCAGAAGTATGAAAAGATGGCTTTAAGTACAAGTGGGAGATTGATAGAATAGTGTCCTGCAAGCCAACTATTTTGGCTGCATTCAAAATAAAAGGACCATTCAATTGGATTAATAAATGCATTTTATTATATATGGTCAACTTTATCTTATGTAATAATTATCTACGCATAAGGATAGAAGTCCTTAGATCACAGGGCTATGGGACAACCCGTGGACTGATCTCCAAGGCCGTGATCTAGAACATATTCAAGAGTCGTAGAATCCAATCGAGATAGGACATCGTTGGATTCGGTTAAACTCTCACTAATGTGTATACTCCGATGAACTGAAGAACGCTGGGGTCCACGAGCGTGACTGGGATAGTCGATACACATAAGTGGGTGACTTGTTGGGATGGCAAGTGCACTGAATACCCCAATTAGGAAATAACTCACCATGGAAGCGGTAGTCGCATATCGGGGTTGAAGTTATTCCAATTTACGATAGTATACGAGGAACGATCCCTAAATACTTGAGGTGATAGGGTTTAACTGGTGCGAGAACGTCTATGCATAGATGTGAGTTCCGACCGACTGGAGATTACCAGAAAGTCTCTGTGGACTCATGTTGGGTATAGAGGAACTCGTATGCAGGTTCATATCATCAACAAAGGATCCATTGACCCGACTTGATAAGTTGGAAATTTCTCCTATGCATTTCTGTGAGAGATTAATTCTGATAAAATCCTTGGCCAAGGTATCTGGCGACTTTATGGAAGTAGCTCGTAAAGATTAAGTCATAGAGAATTATTTCAAGACCAGAATGCATAAGGTCAAGACAAAAGAAAAGGAAACCGATGAAAAGTCCATACCCTTAAGTCTCGACTGGGAGATTGATCGATGGAGAGATTTTGTCGTATATGGTAATTGTAAATGAGTTAAAAGGTTCACTGAAATAATTCACCAGTGATTGGGCTTCATGGGCTTGTGGCCAGACATCGACCGTGGAGTGTGGGAGAATTGCCAAATTGGCAGGGGTACTAATTTTGGAATGATCAGTCGACAGAGTGTTCGACTGATTTAGAGTATTTAATACTCGAGTAATTAAATAAATATTTAATTATAACCCACGGCCAATTATGTGGTGAACCTACGGGGGCATACACAATACACATGAAGCGAAAGCGAGGAAAAGAAGAGCAACTGGGTCGATTGGGTCGACTGAATCGACTGGGTTGATATAGTTGACTGGGCAGACTGGATCAATTGGGTCGATCCAATTGGAGCGAAAGTGATCCGATTGGAATTTGTTCAAGATTATAAATTAAATTGGAATTTAATTTGTAAGTTAATTAATTAAGTTGGATTTAATTAATTAGAGGAAGATTTAATTAAATAGACTTGGAGTCTAATTTAATTGATTGGGAGAGTAATTAATTAATTGGGCCATTTAATTGGGAGATTAAATAAAGCCTAAGGAGTGGACCACGAATTAATTAGAAGACTTAGTCTTCTAATTAAAAGAGCCATGGCCCATGTAGGGGACTTGGAGTCCTAATCCTAGGAGGATTAGGTTAATGAAATACCTATAAATAGGAGACTTGATGTCATATCTCATACACACAATTGAAGAGCCAAAATCTAAGTCAAGAAAAATTCTCTCTCCCTCTCTCCCTAGTAAAGTCGGTCGAACCCCTTCTTCCCTTTGGAAGAATTTTCGTTTTCGATTTTAGCTCCTAAGTCGTTCTCTAACCTTAGATCTTAATATAACCTATGTTCTAGCCATTAATTTTCGTGATATTGTGGTGTATCAACTCGTAGAGGCGCAACACGTGGGCGCTACAACAGGGTTTAGGATCGACCCAACCAAAGGGAGAAATATGACTTTTTCGCTGACAGCTGGGATTTGCAAGGAGACAGATATAACCTAGATCAAGTTATTTATGTCGTTATTTATATTCATATATATACAACCAGTTTAGTATCCTGGCAAGATTCTGTAAGAGGCCCTAAAAGTTTTAAATTCCGCTACCTATAGGGCTGTTTATCTTACCGAATCCCAACATAGATTTGGTTTTTGTGTTATCCATCAACCGTTAGATCTATCAGTGCCAGTTGTGTGTGCGACAATTATGAATTTCAACCATTAGATCTATCATTGTCAGTTGCGATCGTGTTTGCGACAATTACGGATTTCAAATATTATTTAGTGTGTCAGACTAGGCAGGAATACGAAAAGTCCCTAGTCTTACTTAAAAGCATGTCTAAGATAAAACGTTTTTAATACATCACTCTTATAAATATAAGATTAGTAGAATATACCTATCTGACAGATGACTTGTCTGTTAACAATACATCACTAGAGAAAGCCAATAGCTAGTGATCTTCCTTTGTTGTTTGTCAATTCCGCAAGAAAAATAATCTTCATATCTTCAAGAATTAAGAACAAATCTTCTAACAAATCAACTCCAACTAACTGTCATTGAAGATTTCATTTTTAATCAGGAGTACCGCTAGTCTTACACGTTTCCCATAAATTTAAGAATCTATCAGTCAACTAGTCTGTTGAGAGTTAGTCTTGAACGTAACTGATCAGTTGTTGACAGATTAGTAAGCTAATGAACCGCAGTCTTCTGATAGGTTCCCCCTCAGCTTATGAATCAAAATTCTACAAGCCCAATTGCACTCTAAGAGTAGAAAATCTCGCACCACTTAGTGGATTTTTGAAAATGTCAGTTAACTGATTATTTGTATGAACATACTCGATTGTGACATTTCCTTTTTCAACATGGTCTCTTACGAAGTGATGTTTGATCTCAATATGCTTAGTCCTTGAATGACTTGTAGTGTTCTAAGTAATTGAGATTACACTTGCATTGTCACAGTAGATAGTTATCTTTATGGACATTCTGAGGATTTTTGTCGTAAGATTATGGTCACTACATTCAAAGGGATAGCAATGGATTGGTTTGGAAAGCTCCCGCCAAATTCCATATTTTCATTTGAAAAATTATGTTATAAATTGAGACATCAATTTGCGAGTTAACGAAGGCCCAAATTGACTGCCAATCATCTTGGGACTATCAGAAAATCGGAAGGTGAGCCATTGAGACAATGGCTCTCGATATTTAGCATCGAGCTGCTCAGAGTTGACACGCCACATGCCGAGTTCCTATCGTCGCTAATGTTCGACTTAACGAGGAATGGACAATTCGGAAATGCTCTTTACAGAAAGCATCCTAAGTCGTTCGAAAAAATAACGGATATAGTGATAGGATAGTGCCCAGCAAGCCAGTTCAGTTAGCTTGTAATAGGTCTATTCTGTATAAGACAATCTTTGATTTTATAATAATACGCACGTTTATTTATATGTGTATAAGGATAAACAATGGCCAACTTCATCTCTCGCGAATACATTTAAGCGATTGGATGAAATCCTTAGATTACATTTGACTATGGGACGATTCACTTCAGTACTGAGTGCAATCATGAAACAGTCTTTAAGGTCGTAATCTTAAAACACGTTCCAAGTCATATATTCCAAAACGAGACGGGGTATCGTAGGAATCGCCAAGACTTGTACGAGTATGCATGATTCACATGGAGTGAATTTGTAGCGTTTCATGAGCAACATATTAGTAGGTGGTTCGATAGAGGATCGAACGCATCGAACGACTCGAACAGAGAAACCCATTGTGGAAGAGCATAACGCATATTGGTGATGGGATGTTTCTCAAGGCTTATAATAGTGTACGATTTAGTCCTTTGACTTGAGGTGCTAGGGCGAATTCGGTGCATGAATGTGCGTACTTAGATCTAGGTATAGATCACTTAGCCTGATCATAACATGTTTAGGTTGGGTGCGTATAGTTATGTACGCGAGTGGTTAGTACCAATATAGAATCTACCGACTCATCGTAATGGATGAGAGAATTTCCTATACGATTCTTAGATAATATATCCGAGGAATCTACGGCCATAGTCGGTGACGAATTTGGAAAGGGGTTTCCAAATTTAGCTGTCACACTGGAATATTATCCTGAATTAGAAAGTATAGTTATCAAGATAAATTTAGAGGTGCCGATCAATTCACTCACCCTAAGTCTTGATCGGGAAAATTAGTCGATAAAATGACCGTATGTACATGGCAATTATAAGAGGTGAGGTTCACAAATATCAATTCACCTGAAATTGGGCTTCATGGGCTTTTGGCTAGACATCATCCATGAAGTGTAGGTACTCCTGGGTTAATAGATGAATTGATTCTGGGAGTGGTCAATTAAAGGTTGTTTAATTGACCTGAACAATTTATTGTTCATAAATTAAATCACGAGGAATTCGTGGGCCTGCTGCCAATTGATGGTGAACCCAGAGGGTCACACACAATACAATTGGACGGTGACTGTTATAAAAGGGTATAAAAGGAATTAATTGATTTAAAGGTAATTAAATCAATTAAATGAATTAAAGTGTTAATTCAAGTGGGAGATTAATTAATTAGTTGATTTAATTGATTAATATAATTAATTAAATTGCTAACTAATTAATTAAAGGAAATATTAACTTATTAATTAATATGGACTGTGTTTTAATTAAAGTTGTTAATTAAAAAGAAGGCTTGCAAGACATGGGCCTTTAATTAAAAGCCCATAAGGAGTCTTGCAAACCTAGGTCAAGAAGGAGGCTTAGAAATAGAGTTCTACATGAACTCAAGAAAAAATACCAGAAAACCCTAGCACAGAAAAACCCTAGCCTCCTCTGCACCTAGTTGCCGCACCCTGGCAGCACTGCCACCAAGAAGCCGTCGCCACCACCCCTGGCCGTGAGCTTCCATGTGCCGCAGTGAATTCCCGTCCCGTTCCTTTGTGCTGGATCTTGCTCTGCCAAGTAGATCTGCACAATCCTCCATTAACAAATCTCTTAGATCGAGTTCTTAGCCTAAGACTAAGAGGTGTTGCCAGAATCCAATTGGTGTGGACTAATCTCTGGAGGTGAGACAATTGGATCACTCTTGTGAATCAGAATCAGAATCAGAGTTGGAGGTTGCCACCTTGCTTGTGGTGAGATAAAAATCGAACAACCCATTTTTACATACTTTATATGTGCTTTGATTCATGCTTTTCGTATACATAATATGGAGATCTAATATATGGGACCATGGGTGCTTCGAAATTTTTTAAAATTCCGCACTCTATGTTGTTCTGACAATCGAGGCAACCCAACAGTGGTATCAGAGCCAACTCCATACTTATTATACGAAAAGGCCTGAACATAATGTGTGTTCACCGTATATGTTTAATTATGTGTATGAGAACCACTTTTTTGAAAATCGGACCGGACCGGCCGGTTGAACCGGTTCAACCGCTAACCGGTCCTCAATCCGGTCCGATTTACCCCTAAAAACCAGTTCTTAAATTAACCAGTGTGAACAGGTAAAACCAGTCCCAAAACCGATAAAACCAGTGAACCGGTGGTTCACTTAAATTTTTTTTTTTTTTTTTTAAATTTAGAGTTTTTTTTGTTATTATTATTTATTTGAACTCTTGTTTAACATTTAATAGGATTACATTTATATATTTTAATTGAAATAACATTCATTATTTTAGTGTTTTAACAATTAATGAGGAACAAAATAATGCAATATTACACTTTTTTTTCACATAAAAAAGTATATAGCCATTTTCTCATCATTGTGAATAATATTATTTTTTGTATGAAATTATGCAAATCTCAATTATTATATAAACATCAACTTACAACAATAGAACCCAAATGAATAATCCAAAACTTTGAAAATGAGATGAAATTTTTTGTTGTCTTGTTTTGAATGTATGTATTTTTTAGGGATACTTGAGATTTATATTTTTGACATTGATGTTAATCTTTAAGACATTTTGATTATTTGCATGAAACAAAAAAAAATTATATTGACAAAGAATTTTTTTTAATTATAATTGTATTTTAGATAATCTAAATATATATATATATATATATATATATATAAATATTACATAATAATAAAGTCACACCGGTTATACCGATCGAACCAGTGGTCGACCCGATCTAACCGATCGAACCAGTAACCAGTAGAGTTTCCGGTTCAACGACCGGTCCGGTTTTAAAAACACTGATGAGAACGCGTGATAATTATGTTCTGTAAGTTGATTCTTACTTGTTATGACTAGATCTATGATTTGGTAAAACTGCTTTTCAAGATCTGTGGCGAATTTATAGTTTTTGAAAACTTCAGGACTTTTTGGGTGCAAAAATCGCAATTAGGGTTTTAAAGGGCTGAAAATTCAAATTTTCAGAATCTGGAACTTTCAAAAATTCTGGACTGTTTTGCAAATCTGGTCGCACGGCTTTTTGGGGTCGTTTTGTAATTTTCAAAAGTTTGGGGACTGATTTGCAATCACTGAAACTTCAAGGGTCTGTTTGAAAAATAAAAAATTTTCAGAATTCAAAAATCTTATTTTCTGGTCTGCTGCCCGAATCTGTTTTGGGGTGTTTTTGTAACTTTTTAAAAAGTTTTGGGGTCAAAGTGCAATTTTCAAAAGTTGAGGGGCCGAAAATGCAATTTTCAAAAGTTGAAAAATAAAATCTGATTTTGAGCAGAAAATTTATTTTGTCATAATTAGTAGTGACTAAAAAGTAAGAACCATAGGAAGTTAGTTTTAAAAGGATGTTTTAAAATTAAGAAAGAAATAGGTAAAAGTTGTTTGCATGTTTCTTGCTCTACGTGAACTGTTTACGTGGTTTTCGATCGAGCCGAGCCTTGACCTTAGGGTAGATGTGATTGGTTTAATTTAATGTTTGGTTTTTATTGGGCCTGCGAGCCTGGTATATTTTTGGGCTACTTTGAGCCTTTGTAATAGAATAGGGCTTTACTGCTTTCCTAGTCTAGGATGAAGGCCCGTTGCAAGCAAGGTGGGAGCCCAAGAAGATATGAAGGCCATGTATGCATGGTACATTGTGTAATAGCATAGGCCTGTTTGAGAACCCTTTAGATTGACCAATTGGGCCAACATCATGGCTCGATGATGGCCCACATAGGAGGCTCCCGATCGAAAACATATTGTGGTAGTATGCATGCTAGGCTTGTATGGTTTTTATTTATTTATCGATTTATATTTAGCTTGTATGAGATGCGTGCTAGAATTTAGATCGTGATAAAAGATAAAGCATAATTAACGCGGTGAGATCTCGAGGAGAGTTAGTATAACTTTCAAACCCGAAATTCCCCTCTCGAATTTAATATTAAGTCTATTGGGTACATTTAAAATGAAGTTTTAAAGATCCAAGCCTTCCATTCCATCAATAGGAACTAGTGTATGTTGTCTACTTATTGACAGAGGTGATCCAGAGTCTGGCACTCGAGTCAAAGAAAGGGACAATACACGAAATTCCTTGACTCCTGTTTTTAACTAAACTCGACAAGGGTGAGGACTGGTCGGGATGTGAAGATCGACCGATAACTAGTTACGGATAATTCACGACCGGGCCCATTGCTCATCATGATTGATGGGATTTACTTAACGATTAGTAACATGTATGATGTAGCAGTGCTAGATAAATATGAAAACCGAGGCAAAATAGCTTGAAAGTTGTGAGGTGCCAAAATTGGTAAAAGTATACCTACCTGGAGAATTAATTGTATGGCCACGAGTCGTGGGTGCAATTAATTGCTACTGGGACGTCAAGACCTAATTGGAATTAGATTTCCCGAGCAATCAAAGGGGTGATTGTTTCGACAAAATAGTGGGAGAACTTTTTCGAAAACAAGACCAAAAATTTGATAATTATAAATATTAGACATAAGATCAGTTAGCTAAACGTTGTCTTCTTTCCATTTGTAGATATTAAGTACAATGTCTAGGAATCCATTATCTGTTATCCTCGACGCAAACAAGCTGAATGGCTCAAACTTTGTCGACTGGCTAAGAAATCTTAGAATTGTCCTCGACTCCGAGCGACGAAGCTATGTGCTCGACAAACCTATGCCCGCTGCACCCGCATCACGAGCTACAGAGGAACAACGAACCGCCCATGCAAAAAGGGTTGATGATGATCTTCAAGTTCGTTGCCTCATGCTAGCCTCGATGTCGAATGAACTGCAGAAACAACATGCTGAAATACCGCTTGCTAGAGATATACTTCTCCACCTCCAGCAGATGTTTGGAGAAAGGTCTCGCACCGAAAGGTTCGCGACCACTAAGGAGCTGTTTTATCTCAAGATGGCTGAGGGAAGCAGTGTCAAGGATGACTGTCTGCGTTTTATCAACCTGGATGAAAAACTGGGGCGATTGGACGTAGAATTGTATGCTGATCTTAGCACTGACCTCCTCCTCCATACGATGCCCCGTTCTTTTGACCAGTTCGTGTTGAACTTCAACATGGAGGATAGAACCCTCGCTCTTCACGAACTGACCAATTTGTTGGTAACGGCAGAATCGACTCTCAAGAAAGAGAAACTAGTGATGATTGCACACCAATCGAAGGCTGCAAAGCCCAAGAGAGGTAAGAAGAAGAAGAAAGTGTTCTCTTCCAAGGCAGTCACAAAGGTGGTCGAAAAGAAGCGCAAAAGCCCAGAAGACGAATGCTTCCACTGCAAGAAAGCAGGGCACTGGAAAAGGAACTGCCCAGACTACCTAAAGATGAAACTGGTAGCCAAAGGTATTTTCTTGGTTGAAGTTAATATTTCAATTAACTGTGCATCGTGGGTGTTAGACACCGCAGCAGGTTCTCATATCTGCAATGATTTGCAGGTGATGGGAGCAGTAAGATACCTGAAGCCCAGGGATAGAATCCTGCATTTTGGAAACGGAGCTAGGATCGCCGCTGAGGCTATAAGAGACGTGGAATTAGTTTTAGGGGATTTTACTTTGGTTTTAAGAGACTGTTCGTACGTACCGACTATAATTAAGAACATCATTTCTATACCTATGTTAGACATTGATGGTTTTAATTTTTCCATTGAAAATGGATCTTTTTGCATATTTAAAGGTGGTAATGTATGCTCGTGGTACTTTGATAGATGGTCTGTATTCCCTAGAACCTATAAATTCCAACGTCATGCACATTCAATCTAGAAATAGGAAATATGATAATCAAACTCCACAACTTTGGCACGCTAGACTTGGACATATTTCCAAGACTAGGATTCAAAAGCTGGTTTCATCTAAGGCTCTTGAAATAAAGAACTTGGATGAACTCCCGACTTGCGAATCTTGTCTTAAAGGAAAGATGACCAAGTCACCCTTCACAGGGAATCCCGAGCGAACCAAGCAAACATTGGATTTAATCCATACTGACGTTTGTGGACCATTGAGTGTCAATGCGAGAGGAAGATTCTCGTACTTCGTAACATTCACCGACGATTTTAGTCGTTATGGATATGTGTATCTTATGAAACACAAATCCGAAACCTTTGAGAAATTCAAAGAGTTTCGAATGGAAGTAGAGAACCAACTTGGGCATAGTATTAAAGAACTTTGATTTGACAGAGGTAGTGAGTACTTAAGCCAATAATTCCTTGATTATCTGAAAGATAATGGAATTCTCGCACAGCGAACTCCCCCTAGGATGCCCCAACTCAATGGAGTGTCTGAGTCGAGGAACCAAACTTTGTTAGACATGGTTCGTTCCACGTTGAGCTTCGATGATCTCCCCTTTTCGTTTTAGGGCTTAGCCCTATTAACTGCCTCGAAGATACTAAACATAGTACCTTCGAACTCAATGCCAACAACGCCGCACCAAGTATAGTATGGTAAAGCACCCGTGTATTCGTACTTATGAGTATGGGGATCTCCAGCGTATGTAAAGAACAAGAAGGGAGATAAGCTAGATAGTAGATCTAGTTTGTGCAAATTTGTGGGGGTATCCAAAGGAATCCATTGGATACCTGTTCTTCGATCCTAAAGAACGTAATACGTTCGTATCTAGGAACGCCCACTTCTTGGAAGAGAATTTCCTCACCAACCTAAATGGGACAATCGTAGAACTTGATGAAGTCCAAGAATCGGACCCATCCCCACAAACAGTGGGAGCTGAACCAGAATTTACTGAACCTACGAGTACACCTACTCTTCGAAGGTCTGATCGAATTCGTAAGGAGCCAGAGCGATTTGGTTTCATTCACGAAAATGAGAAAGTGGAAAGTGATCCAAGGACCTATCAAGAAGCGATGTCAGACATAGACTCGGGTGCGTGGCTCGAAGCCATCCAATCCGAAATGGATTCCATGCATTCCAACAAGGTTTGGACCTTGGTCGATCCACCTGAGGGAACTATCCCTGTAGGATGCAAATGGATCTTCAAGCGCAAGCTTGGAATGAATGGAGAGGTAATAACTCATAAGGCTCGTTTAGTGGCGAAAGGGTATTCTCAAAGGCCTGGTATAGACTATGAGGAAACCTTCTCTCCCGTAGCGATGTCGAAATCCATTCGGATATTGCTTGCCATAGCCGCGAGGCATGACTACGAAATATGGAAAATGGGCGTAAAGACCGCCTTTCTCAATGGAGACATTGACAAGGAGATCTTTATGCAACAACCTGAGGTTTTGCGTCCAAAGGAAGTGAGCACAAACTGTGTAAGCTTCAAAGGTCAATCTATGGCCTCAAACAGGCGTCCCGAACCTGGAACATACGATTTGATGAGACAGTCAAAGCATTTGGCTTCATCTAAAACATATATGAATCTTGTGTGTACAAGAAGAATAGTGGGAGTTCGGTACAATTCATTATTTTGTACGTCGATGACATTTTGTTAATCGGAGACAATATCAAGATGTTACCGCAGACTAAAGCATGGTTATCCGTGCGGTTCTCCATGAAAGATATGGGAGACGCATCTTACGTATTGGGAATACGTATCTATAGGGATAGATCGAAGAAGATGATAGGACTCTCCAAATCTCAGTACATCAACACAATTTTTTTGAAGAGATTCAAAATGGAAGAATCCAAGAGAGGATTGCTTCCAATGAGACATGGCATCTCTCTTTCTAAGTCAATGAGCCCTACAACTGACGAAGAAAAGACGAGAATGTCTCTCATACCTTATGCCTCTGCTATAGGGAGCATAATGTATGCAATGTTGTGTACTCGACTAGACATAGCACACGCTCTAAGTGTAAGGAGCCGCTATCAGTCAAATCAAGGCGAAGAGCATTGGACTGCAGTAAAAGCAATCCTAAAGTACCTGCGAAGGACTAAGGATATGTTTTTGGTCTACGGTGGTAGTGGAGAACTGAAACTTGAAGGATTCACTGATTCAAGTTTCCAGTCTGAGGTGGATGACTTTAAATGCAACTCTGGATACATATTCCGCATCAATGGTGGAGCGGTCAGTTGTAAAGCTGTAAACAGTCTACCACTGTCGACTCAACCACGGAAGCAGAATACATTGCAGCATCAGATGCGGCAAAGGAAAATGTTTGGATGAAAAACTTCATCCAAGAACTGGATGTTGTTCCTAGCATTGCTGAACCTGTAGTAGTCTTCTGTGACAACAACGGGGCAGTAGCTCAAGCGAAGGAGCCAATATCACACCATCAATCCAAACACGTACAGAGGAAATACCACGTGATCAGGGAGACCATTGGTAGAGGAGACATACACATGGACTATATCAAATCAGAAGACAACATGGCTGACCCACTAATTAAGACACTTTCACAAAAGGTGTTTGAGGGAAATCTAGAGAAGATGGGTCTTAGAAACATCTGTGAATGGCTTTAGGGCAAGTGGGAGATTGATAGGATAGTGCCCAGCAAGCCAGTTCAGTTAGCTTGTAATAGGTCTATTCTGTATAAGACAATCTTTGATTTTATAATAATACGCACGTTTATTTATATGTGTATAAGGATAAACAATGACCAACTTCATCTCTCGCGAATACATTTAAGCGATTGGATGAAATCCTTAGATTACATTTGACTATGGGATGATTTACTTCAGTACTGAGTGCAATCATGAAATAATCTCTAAGGTAGTTATCTTAAAACACGTTCCAAGTCATAGATTCCAAAACGAGATGGGGTATCGTAGGAATCGCCAAGACTTGTACGAGTATGCATGATTCACATGGAGTGAATTTGTAGCGTTTCATGAGCAAGGCATTTCAGGCCAATGCATATTAGTAGGTGGTTCGATAGAGGATCAAACGCATTGAACGACCCGAACAGAGAAACCCATTGTGGCATGACGCATATCTGTGATGGGATGTTTGTCAAGACTTATAATAGTGTACGATTTAGTCATTTGAGTTGAGGTGCTAGGGCGAATTCGGTGCATGAATGTGCGTACTTAGATCTAGGTATAGATCACTTAGCCTGATCATAACATGCCTAGGTTGGGTGCGTATAGTTATGTACGCGAGTGGTTAGTACCAATATAGAATCTAACGACTCATCGTAATGGATGAGAGAATTTCCTATACGATTCTTAGATAATATATCCGAGGAATCTACGGCCGTAGTCGGTGACGGATATGGAAAGGGGTTTCCAAATTTAGCGGTCACACTGGAATATTATCCCGAATTAGAAAGTATAGTTATCAAGACAAATTTAGAGGTTCCGATCAATTCACACACCCTAAGTCTTGATCGGAAAAATTAGTCGATAGAAGGACCGTATGTACATGGCAATTATAAGAGGTGAGGTTCACAAATATCAATTCACCTGAAGTTGGGCTTCATGGGCTTGTGGCTAGATATCGACCATGAAGTGTGGGTACTCCTGAGTTAATAGAGGAATTGATTATAGGAGTGGTCAATTAAAGGTTGTTTAATTATTGACCGGAGCAATTTATTGTTCATAAACTAAATGACGAGGAATTCGTGGGCCTGCTGCCAATTGATGGTGAACCCAGAGGGTCACACACAATACAATTGGACGGTGACTGTTATAAAATGGTATAAATGGAATTAATTGATTTAAAGGTAATTAAATCAATTAAATGAATTAAAGTGTTAATTCAAGTGGGAGATTAATTAATTAGTTGATTTAATTGATTAATATAATTAATTAAATTGCTAACTAATTAATTAAAGAAAATATTAATTTATTAATTAATATGGACTGAGTTTTAATTAAAGTTGTTAATTAAAAAGAAGGCTTGCAAGACATGGGCCTTTAATTAAAAACCCATAAGGAGTCTTGCAAACCTAGGTCAAGAATGAGCAAGGGCGGATCTATGATTGTGGTTGGGGGGGCCCTGGCCCCCCCAAGGTTTTGATATTTTTTATCCTTTGGTTCTTATTGTATTAGTTATTATCATTGAAAATACAACTAATATGTTTATGTATATATGACCAAATTAAATAATCATATTATGACTCATTAGAAGATTTTGGCTAAATCTTACAAAACCAAATAAACGAATTCCACATGATCCCCTTTTTTATAAATATCTTTTTTTTTATTAATCTTTTTAATATGTATGTACCGTAAATTAATGTATGTAACGCATTTATACTAGTTGAAGAATATTGAATAGTATCCTGCATATTGTTTGATTACATACATAGTTACATTATATATGAAAATAATTGTTGATAATTTGATACTTATCATATAAAAGATGTTGGATAAGGATGAAGATGAAGGCTCTGAAGACAATTTGCAAAGGGAGGTTTTGAAGAATTCCAAAACTTCAAGATTGGCTAAGTATGGAGTAACTTAGCTGATGATCCCTTAGAAGAAATTTTGACTAAGTAAAGAAGACATCAGAAGAGTCAAAGTTTCAAGGTCCAAGACTTCTGATCTGCTGAAGTAAAGTTATCAGATTGATGAAGATCAGCCGACTCAAATCAGATTTGTTCAAGTTTGAGATCAGCCGAGTCCGCCATCAGATTTGTACTTTCGTCAGCCAAGTAAAGAAGATCATGAAGTGTTCCCAACGGTAATAAATGCCCCTTGGAGTAATAAATGCTGAAGTACAAGGTTATTAAAGACAAATGATTGAAGAATTGCTTCGCATCAGCTGGGTGCATTTAATGCTGCCTGCAGAATAGTACTGTTCATAGTACGGACAGACTGCAAAAGAGCCGTTCGCGGATTTTAAGGACCAGTACTCGAGGAATTTGAATTTTGTCTCTCTTCAACGGACATTTTTCTATCCTCAAGTATAAATAGCTGAAAGAGACGAAGAAGAAGCAAGCAACACACACTTTCTGAGAGAAATTTCCGAAGCAAAATTCTTTAAGTCTCAAGAACAGCTCACTCATCAGCTGAGTCATTTGTTGACGAAAGCAGAGTTGAAGAATCAAGAAAAATACATCTTCTGAGTGATTTTGTAAACAAGAGTGTTGTGCGGAGTTGTGATCCATCTTTGTGAGTGATCAAACTTCAGAGAATAGGTCTTCTGTGTGATTTCCTATTGCGAACTTGTGGTCGTTTCATTTGTTGTTCGACGCAAGCAGAGTATACTGTAAACTTTGTGATTATAGTATAACCCAAGATCTGAGTGACTTGGAAGAGTGGACTAAAGGATATTCAAATCCATATAACCACTATAAAAATTACTTGTGTTTTTACATTGCCTTTAAATTTGCATATTTTCTGTTTGCATAAAAACACATTTAAGTTAACTGTTTGAAAAAGAGTTAAAAAGGAGTTTATAAAACTGGGGAAACATTTTTCAAACTACTAAGATTACTTGTGAAAAACACTTTGAAAATCCGCTGCAAGTACTCTAAGTATTAAAACTGATTTTAGCAAAATCAGCTAAGTAATAATCAGACGAGTGGTCAACAAGGCTGTTCAAAGATTTGTTCGCGAACAGAACTGTTAATAACTAATCTGATCAGCTTAGTCTGTTCAGTTAAGAGTTAAAGTTTTAAAGTTAAATTTGAAGAAAATATTTAAAGAGGTTTATTCACCCCCCCCCCCCCCTCTAAACCTCTTCTGACCACTTGGGACCAACAAGTGGTATCAGAGCAGGTGGTTCATTTGAATCAGCTGCCTGATCAACGAGCTTGATCCAAGTGTTTTTCAAAGGTTTTCAAACTTTTTCAAAAGAGCATATTTTTGAAAAATCAAAACTTTTTGAAAAATGGATTGTATCAGTCATGTTCCCCACATTGCTGGTATGTCCTTTGAGGACTGGAAGATTAGAATGGAAATCTTTCTAGCAGCCTATAATGAAAACATGTACACATGTATCATCAAAGGTCCATTCAAATTCACCAAGACCATCATAGTAGATGAAGCTGAAATGGTGGTGGAAAAAGATCTGACAGAGATGACAGCCGAGGAGATAAAGCTGTTCAATCTGGATAAAATTGGCCGTTTCATCATGACCAAAGCCCTGGATAATGATCGGTTTGACAAGGTCAAACATTGCAAAACTGCAAAGGAGATGTGGGACAAGGTTCGTGACATGAGTGAAGGAAACGACGCCATCAAAGAGCATCAGCTCAGTGTTGCCTTGGAGAAGCTGGACAACTTCAAGATGAAATCTGGAGAGACCATTGATCAGATGGATACCAGATTTACCAGAACGTTGAATGAAGTTCTAAAGCTGGGAAAGACCTTTACTGACAAGGAGATCACCGTCAGAGTTCTAAAGGCCCTGCCCCCCAAGTTCAATATGAAGGTGACAGCTATGGAAGAATCAAGAGATCTGGGGAAGATTTCTCTTACAGAGCTATTTTCCGTACTCAAGGCATTCGAGTATAAACTGCCTAGAATGGGTATTGAAGAAACCTCAACTTCAGGACCCACAGCTGCCTTAGTTGCTGCTGAAAACACCAGGAGACCAGCACATAGAAGTCAAGATGTGGACTCATCTGATGAAGCATCACTACTCAACAAGAAGGAGTACACTGTTGGAGATGTAGCATTATTGATGAACAACTTCAAGAAGTTCTATAAGAGAAAGATGAAAAACAAATACAATCATGCTGCTTCTACTTCTAAACCTAACTCTTCTTCTCAAGAAAAAGATGATTATAAAGCAAAACTAATGTGTTACAACTGCAGGAAATTGGGACATTTCATCAGGGACTGCCCATATCCAAAAGCAGAAAAATACACTGAGGAAGAGAAGAGAATCAGAAAGGAAAGAAAGCATCAAAGAGGAAAAGCAATGGTAGCTGAAGCAGAAAAGCTTGCTGCTGTCTACTCATCTGATTCAGATTCAGACACATCTGATGAAGAATCTTCTGATGAAGAGAAACCTGCTCTCCTCTGCCTGATGGCTAAGGAATCTGATGACTCCGAGGATGAGGTAACTCCTCAAAATAATGAACTGTTTGATTCTCTAGAGCAAATGATGTTGAACAATACTACGATTGCTGGAGAATTTGTTAAGCTTAAGGAAGAGATGAGCTTGCTAAAAGAGCAAAATAACTCACTGAAACTTAAAGCTGAAAAGCCTAAGGAATCAGCTGAGTATAAACAGCTTGAGCAAGAGCATGAATCTCTGAAAGCTGAATGTGAGGTCTATAAAGGAAAAATCATGGAACTTGAGAAAATTATCGAGTCTCATGATAAGTCAACTGTTGCATCCATGCCTACATTTAGTAAACAGGAGACACCTTTAGAAAAGGATAAATTAGAATTGAATCATACTGAAAAATTCATATCTGCTGACAATAGTAAGGTCATTCTGTATGTTCAAACTTCTAAACCTACCTCATCTGAGAAAGTGGTAAAGGAGAAGAAATCTCCTAAGGCTAAAAAGAGCAAAGAGCCTAGTATAGGAAAACAGACTAGTAAACCCAAACAGAAGAGTCCTAGGAAGTCTTCTGATAAGGTTAAGACTAATCAGAATAGTGAGAAAACTAAGTCGTCTGTTAATGAGCAAACTGTTAGTAAACCAAAGAAGCATAAGAACAAGAAAAATCAAAATGCTTGGTATGGAAATGAGTCATATTATGTGCAACCTGCTGCATATCATCCTATGTATCATGCACCTCAATTTCCTAGTTACTATGCACCGTATCATGCTCATCCAATGCATGCATATCCTGCTTATCATGCACCTTACCCTGCTTATGAACATTATTCTTATCATACTGATCATCAACATGACTTATCTGATAATTATGATGAAAATAAAACTGTTCATGCTCCTGTCAAAACTCAGAAACCTAAGAAGCCTAAGAGTTCAACATCTTGGGTTGTCAAAGGTGGAACTAATCCTTCAGGACCCTCTCAATAAGGGTACCTAAAACAATTTTATTTTTGTTTTGTAGGATAGGATTAGGAGTAGGAGTAAAGTAGAGAAGATTTGGTACTTGGACAGTGGATGTTCAAGACACATGTGTGGAAACATACATGAGCTGACAGATGCAGTTGCTGTGGATGGTCCAAAAGTTACTTTTGGGGACAGCAAAGAAGGCAAGATTAAAGCTAAATGAAGGTTAATCAGAGGAAACATAGAGATATCTGACGTCTCGTATGTCAAAGGCCTCAAATATAATCTGCTGAGCATAAGTCAATTTTGTGACAGGGGATATTCAGTCATCTTCTCAACAGATAAGTGTTATGTTGACAGATTGGTACAAAGAAGGTAATTTTATCTGGAAGACGACAAGGAAATATCTACATAGTTGACTGGAATTCTGCTAACAAGAATTCAAACGTTTGTTTGGTGGCATCTGCACCAAGTGAAGTTAGCTGGCTATGGCATAAGAGAATGAATCATTTAAACTTCAAGACCATCAACAGATTAATCAAGAATGATTTGGTAGAAGGGATTCCTAAAACAGTCATGAGCAAAGATAAGCTCTGTGACGCCTGTCAGAAGGGTAAACAAATCAAGTCATCGTTCAAAAGCAAGAAGCACCAATCTTCTGGAAGGATATTGGAGCTGCTACATATGGACTTATTTGGACCCATTGATCCAGTCAGCAATGGTGGAAAGAAATACTGCCTAGCTGTTGTGGATGATTATTCAAGATATACTTGGGTGATTTTCATGAAGAAGAAAAGTGAAACCAAGGAACATCTTACAAATCTGATGGAACTGATCCAGAATGAGAAGAGTATCAAAATATTGAAGATCAGATCAGATAGAGGGACAGAGTTCACAAACTTTACTGTTGAAGAGTATTGTAATATCAAAGGAATACATCATGAGTACTCTGCTGCCAGAACCCCTCAACAGAATGGTGTTGCTGAAAGGAGAAACAGAACACTGAAGGAAGCTGTCAGAACCATGATAGCTGAAGCAAAGCTGCCACAAAGATTTTGGGCAGAAGCAACAAATACAGCATGTTTTACCCAAAACAGATGCATGATCAACAAGCACCAAAACAAGACTCCATATGAAGTTTGGAACAATAGGAAGCCAAACATTCATTACTTTAAGATTTTTGGTTGTAAATGCTATGTTTTAAATAATGGTAAAAATCACCTTACTGCATTTGCAGAAAAGGCTGATGAAGCTGTCTTTGTAGGATACTCATCTGTTAGTAAGGCTTATAGAGTTTTCAATAAAAGAACATTACTAATAGAAGAATCCATTCATGTAGTATTTGATGAGCCAAGTCAATCTTCTGAAAAGAATCAAGATGTTAATCAAGATCTGTCTACTGATTTACAGAAGATGAATGTTGGAAGGAATGAAGAATATGTACCCATCATACTACCTGATCTCAACTCAGCTGATAACTCAAGTGCTGTTCAAAATCACAGAGCTGATTGTCTAACAGACGAGTTGCAAACAGCTGATAGACCAGAGACTGTTCAACAGACGGCAAATGTTCAACAGACTACTACTGTATCTCCAACAGTAGTGTTGCAAGATCAAGACAAAGGACAACATTATGATTTGCAACCTGATCTCAGATGGCTTAGAAATCACCCACCAGAGTTAGTGATTGGTGATCCATTAGATAGAGTGAAAACAAGAAGAGCTGCTGCACAAGATGCTATGTTTGCTAGTTTTCTATCTCAAATTGAGCCTAAACAGATTGAAGAAGCTCTCAGTGACTCCAACTGGATTGAAGCTATGCAGGAGGAGCTAAATCAATTTGAAAGGAATGAAGTCTGGTACTTAGTTCCTAGACCAAGTCATCAAAGAGTCATTGGCACTAAGTGGGTATTCAGGAACAAAATGAATGAAGATGGTGAAGTCACCAGAAACAAAGCAAGACTAGTGGCCAAAGGTTACTGCCAAGAAGAAGGCATTGACTTTGATGAAACTTTTGCACCTGTAGCAAGACTAGAGGCAATCAGACTCTTTCTTGCCTACGCTGCTCACAAGAATTTCACAGTCTATCAGATGGATGTGAAATCAGCTTTTCTCAATGGAGAATTGCAAGAAGAAGTTTATGTTGAACAACCTCCTGGATTTGAAGTTTATCAAGAAGAGGACAAAGTATATCGTCTGAAGAAAGCTCTTTATGGACTGAAACAGGCTCCAAGAGCATGGTATGATACTTTATCTGACTTTCTTTTAATTAAAGGATTTCGCAAAGGTAAAGTTGACAAGACCTTGTTCATTATTGAATGGGAAGAACATATTTTGCTTGTGCAAATTTATGTGGACGATATTATTTTTGGTTCAACTAATCAACAGATGTGTGATAAGTTCTCAAAGCTGATGCAGAACAAGTTTGAAATGAGCATGATGGGAGAACTTAACTATTTTCTTGGTTTGCAAGTTAGACAGTTGCCTGATGGAATTTTCATCAGCCAAGCAAAATACACAAAGGATCTGTTCAAGAAATTTGGTATGGAAACTAGCTCTACTGCTACAATTCCAATGTCTACAAGTCTTCGTTTGGATAAAGATGAAGATGGCAAATCAGTAGACATAACCAAATACAGAGGCATTATTGGGTCACTGTTATATCTAACAGCCAGCAGACCTGATATCATGTACTCTGTTGGGGTCTGTGCAAGATTCCAATCAAACCCCAAAGAATCTCATCTCTTAGCTGCCAAGAGGATACTGAAATATATTAAGGGCACTCAAGAATTGGGATTGTGGTACCCTAGAGAGTCTGGATTTGAGCTTATTGGATATTCAGATTCTGACCTTGCAGGCTGCAAGATTGACAGAAAAAGCACAACAGGTGCCTGTCAATTCTTAGGTAGTCGTCTGATCTCATGGATGAGTAAGAAACAGACTTCAGTTTCTATATCTACCGCTGAAGCTGAGTATATAGCTGCTGGAGCTTGCTGTGCACAAATCTTATGGTTGAAACATCAACTAGAAGACTACAATATCAAAATCAGTGGAATACCAATCTACTGTGACAATACAAGTGCAATCAGTCTCACTCAGAATACTACAAGTCATTCAAGGACTAAACATATTGAGATCAAACATCATTTTATTAGAGATCATGTGGAGAAAGGAAATGTCATGATAGAATATGTGTTTACTGAAAATCAGATTGCTGACATCTTCACAAAACCTCTAAGTGAGACAAGGTTTTCAACTCTAAGAGCTGAACTGGGATTATTAAAATTAGATGCATAAGCTGAGGGGGAACTCATCAGAAGACTAGAGTTCAACAGCTTACTCATCTTTCTTATCTTCAAGGATTAACTTTCAACAGACTAGTTAACTTATGAATTCTTAAACTCAGGGGGAACGTGTAAGACTAGCGGTACTTCTGAATTAAAGATGAAATTTGTTAATGACAGTTAGTTGAAGTTATGTTTTCAACAGAAGACTCAACTATCGAAGATCAAGACTATTCTATCTAGATGGATTGACAAACAGCTGAGGAAGGTTATCAGCTATTGGCATTCTCTGATAACAGCATTGTCATCAGGACAGTAGTCCATCAGATAAGTGTTTATTATACTCATCTGATTACTTAAATAAAAGCGAGCTACTTAAAACGTTTTATTCAAAACACGCTTTTATAAATAACTGTCGGGCGGTACATATTCCCGCTCTTCATTAAAATATCTTTTGAATTTGAAAGGTCGCAACAGAAGCCACACGATCATCACTGACAGAAAAACGAATCTAACGGTTGGCGGATATCACGGAAACCGACATACCCCAACTCTATAAATTCTCATCTGATCAGTCGAGTCGTTCTTTACGCACCTTAAATCTTCAAAAGTACTTGTGAGAATTTTCGAGCAATTTTCTGCAAAAACTCTCTTCGTTTTCTTTCTAACTCCTACAGATCTGTAATGGCTGCTGAAGGGATGTATCTCGTGTATGGTTCCTACTACCAATCCGGTACGGATCTGATGAAAGAACTGCTGGAAAAGTTCACAGCTGCTTCGCTGGTGAACTTCATGGAAAATCACGAAGGAGTTATCTGGACTGACCAGGTGATGGAGTACTACAACACAGCGAAAGCTGACTACAACTCACTGGAGATTAAGGCTACAGTGGGAGACAAATCTATCACCATCACTCCTGCTGTTCTTCATGAGACGTTTGGGCTTCCTAACCATGGAAGACATGACGTCACTATACTGACAGAGGACAAGCACCAACAGTTCTGGGCGATCTGCGCCAAAGAGGGAGAAGTGTTTTCTGGAAACATAAGGAAGAAGCAACTGAGGGATGAATATCAGCGGATGGCTGATATGGTATCAAAACTGATTGAAAATTGCACTTTTTCTCTGGATGCTGTTACGATGAAAAGATTCAGCATCATGGCTGCCATTTACTATGGAATGGAAGTCAACTGGTCCATCATAGTATGGTACATCTTAGCTGATTTCCTGGATGACAAGAAAGGAAAGGGTCCTCACACCAACCACAGGATTACGATCAGTTATCTGCTGACCAAACTGGGGTGTACTATGATGAATGGCAAGGAGATTCACAAGTCTAAGGCCATGAACAAATACCTGCCAGTTTTGAAGAGGAAGGCTGATGAGCCTGAGGAAGCTGATGATGAGGGACAGAAGGAAGTCCCTGCCAAAAGACAACGGAGATTAGTCAAAACAGCTAGCCTGGCTGTTGAGACTAAAAAGAAGAAGGCTGCTGATGCGCCTAAAAAGAAAGAAGCAAAGCAGATGGAGAAAGTGACTTCTGCTACTGAAGCCACTAAGATCATTGAGAACATAATTGTTGATGTAAGGACTGGATCCCCTGCATCACCATCAAGAACTCCATCAGCAGAGAAGCCTGCTGAAAGTGTCTCTAAAAGAACAAGAAGCCAACAAAGAGATACAGCTGCTTCAAACTATCGTGAAGGAAGAACCAAGAAATCTGCAAGGAAGCAGATGTCCTTCATAGAGAAAGAGATTGAGTTGGTGGACTTGGTGAGATCAAGTCCAGAATCTGCTGAAAGACCAGTTGAAGCTGTTGAAGCTTCTACTGTTGACAAAGCTGATGAGCAACAGATTACTCAATCTGCACCAACTGCTGAGGCTGCTCAACCTCAAGAAGATCCAGATGTTCAAATCATACATCCTATAGCTGCTGATCCTATATCATCTGTTGGACCAGCCCCTGCTGATAAAGGCAAAAGAAAATTTGTGCTAAGGAAAAAGAAAGTTTCCAAAGCTGACAAGAAAGCAAGGGAGGAGGCTGAACAGAGGAAACAGGATGAATTGGAAGAAAAGAAAGCCCTAGAGCTAAGTAAGGCTCAAGCTGAAAAGGATGAGGCCAGGAGAAGAATGTCTGAAGCAGAGAGAAAAGCTGCTGAGGATGCTGAACTGGCTATGGTGATTGAAAAGAGCAAGACTGATGCCTATGGACCTGTCCATGGAGGTGGCATCAAGATTGGAGAAGGCAGAAATGAAGAAGAAGACAAGGAAAAGATCTTACTGCCTGCCCCCAAAGTCAAGTCCAAGGATAAATTTGAAGTCAGAAAAGCCTTTGAGATAGTATATGCTGATAAGGAGCTTTTCAAGAAGTTTGAGAAGTCCTTAGCTTACTATGATCAAAAGCTAATGCTAAAGACTCTGTTCAACCAGGAGAAACCAAGGTACATCAGTTGGAGAGACAACAGGTTGAATAAGTCAATAGCAGAACTTCAAAGCATGAAGGAGTTGGTTGATGAAGAACGTTGGATTCTGACTTGGCTGAAGACAAACTCCATTCAAAAGGCCCTAGATCCCAGCTATGTAAGAGATGTGATGCATAGTTATGCAAAAGGCTTTGCATTGGAGGAGGCCAAGAAAATTAAAAGCACCCTGCCTGATAAAAAGAAAAAGTCTAAAGATGCTGAAGAAAGAGCAATTAAGTTTGCTGTTATGGCTGCCCTGAAGAGATGGGCTAAAAAGTCAAAGTATCAGCAAGGCTGTTCAAGTGACTTGCCACTGCTGCCAAGTATTCAGCAAATCATTTTCGGCAAGGAAGTGCAACCATTCTATGAAGTGCCAAAAGGGAATAATGCTTTTGTTAACCCCTGGATCATTGTGAGGCAAATCAGACAAACCACTTGCTTCAATGATGATGGCACCATCACAAACTTGGTCTATGATGATGTTACTGATGAACCTAAAACTGCGGACAAGCCTGAAGTCAAGTCTGCTGATCAGATTGAAGAAAAGCCTGCTGATCAACCTGCTGATCAACCTGCTGACAAGCCTGCTGATCAACCTGCTGACAAGCCTGCTGATCAAAATGCTGATAAGTCTACTGATCAGACTGAAGACAAGTCTGCTGAAAAGGCTACTGATGAACCCTTAGCCATTGAGTGGAAAGCTAAGGATTCTGAAGATCATCAAGACGACAAGATGGAAGATATTCCTGTCCACCAGGAAGTTGAAGAAAGGGATGAAGCTGCTGCTTCTGCTTCATCAGCTGATAAACATTCATCACTGATGGAAGCAATCCAGATGCTGATGGAAAATCAACTAAAGGAACTGGAAGAGAAGCATCAACAGCAGCTGTTGAAGGTTAAAGAGGAGCTGAAGACAGAGCTTAAGGAAGAATTGACAGAATCAAATAAGCTTCAGCTGGAAACTGTGCAACAGTCTACAGAAAAGATCATCAAGACTGAAATCACAAGTATTCCCATTCCTCAAGATCATTCCTTGCAGTTAGTTAACATCTTAACTGAAATGAACAGAAATGTGGAGGATGTGAAGAGTGATGTCAATCATCTTCATGCTGCACTTACAAGAGCTGAACACAAGATCGCTGATCTGACTGCAACCTTCATTAAAGTCAGTGAAGAGGAGAAGGAGGTCAATTTAGGGCTGTTGCATGAAGTAGGAAGTGTTGTACAGGCCGTTCAAAATGAAATTGCAACTGTAAACCTGAATATTGACTACTTCAATGACAAGACTGACATCATCAGCACTGATATTCATCATCTTACAGCTAGTCACGATGTTGTCAATCAGAATCTCAAGGCTTTGTGTGTTGGAGTGAAGATTCCAACAGTTGCGCTCAACCCTGCTGTTGCACCTTCTGATGTCATCAAAACTGATGATGACAAAAAGGGGGAAGATAAAAGGGAGGAAACACCTAAGGAACCTGCTGCTGAAGAAACAGCTAAGGAAACTGCTGCTGCAACTATTGAAGCCAAGGAAACTGAAGACACGGCTGACAAGACTGAAGAAAATCTTGGAAAGGTAGAAGAAGAAGAAAAGATTGAAAAAGAAACTACCAAGTACAAGGAGACTGAATCTGCCAAGAAAGCAATGGAGCTGATCAGAGAACAGCAACTCAAAGAGAAGATGGAAGCTGCCAAAGCAATCTTGGAAGAAGAAGCTGATGAAGACGAAGATGACGAAGAGTCATCTTATGAGTATGTAGAAGAGCTTGAAGGATCAGATGAAGAAGCTGATAGTTAGAAATTTTAAAATTCATTGTAAACAGTTTACTTCTATCTATTCTTCAGAAATCTCATCTGATGAACTTGTACCTTGTAACTCTTTTTCAATATTAATGAAAAGTCAAGTTCAATCCAATAAACTTTTTCTATCTCAGAAAATTTTGAGGATTACACTCTTTAGCTTAGGTATTTAACAGGTACTTAGCTGAAGTTTTGTCATCATCAAAAAGGGGGAAATTGTTGGATAAGGATGAAGATGAAGGCTCTGAAGACAATTTGCAAAGGGAGGTTTTGAAGAATTCCAAAACTTCAAGATTGGCTAAGTATGGAGTAACTTAGCTGATGATCCCTTAGAAGAAATTTTGACTAAGTAAAGAAGACATCAGAAGAGTCAAAGTTTCAAGGTCCAAGACTTCTGATCTGCTGAAGTAAAGTTATCAGATTGATGAAGATCAGCCGACTCAAATCAGATTTGTTCAAGTTTGAGATCAGCCGAGTCCGCCATCAGATTTGTACTTTCGTCAGCCAAGTAAAGAAGATCATGAAGTGTTCCCAACGGTAATAAATGCCCCTTGGAGTAATAAATGCTGAAGTACAAGGTTATTAAAGACAAATGATTAAAGAATTGCTTCGCATCAGCTGGGTGCATTTAATGCTGCATTTAATGCTGCCTGCAGAATAGTACTGTTCATAGTACGGACAGACTGCAAAAGAGCCGTTCGCGGATTTTAAGGACCAGTACTCGAGGAATTTGAATTTTGTCTCTCTTCAACGGACATTTTTCTATCCTCAAGTATAAATAGCTGAAAGAGACGAAGAAGAAGCAAGCAACACACACTTTCTGAGAGAAATTTCCGAAGCAAAATTCTTTAAGTCTCAAGAACAGCTCACTCATCAGCTGAGTCATTTGTTGACGAAAGCAGAGTTGAAGAATCAAGAAAAATACATCTTCTGAGTGATTTTGTAAACAAGAGTGTTGTGCGGAGTTGTGATCCATCTTTGTGAGTGATCAAACTTCAGAGAATAGGTCTTCTGTGTGATTTCCTATTGCGAACTTGTGGTCATTTCATTTGTTGTTCGACGCAAGCAGAGTATACTGTAAACTTTGTGATTATAGTATAACCCAAGATCTGAGTGACTTGGAAGAGTGGACTAAAGGATATTCAAATCCATATAACCACTATAAAAATTACTTGTGTTTTTACATTGCCTTTAAATCTGCATATTTTCTGTTTGCATAAAAACACATTTAAGTTAACTGTTTGAAAAAGAGTTAAAAAGGAGTTTATAAAACTGGGGAAACATTTTTCAAACTACTAAGATTACTTGTGAAAAACATTTTGAAAATCCGCTGCAAGTACTCTAAGTATTAAAACTGATTTTAGCAAAATCAGCTAAGTAATAATCAGACGAGTGGTCAACAAGGCTGTTCAAAGATTTGTTCGCGAACAGAACTGTTAATAACTAATCTGATCAGCTTAGTCTGTTCAGTTAAGAGTTAAAGTTTTAAAGTTAAATTTGAAGAAAATTTTTAAAGAGGTTTATTCACCCCCCTCCCCCCCCTCTAAACCTCTTCTGACCACTTGGGACCAACAAAAGAAAATTATAATATAAAAGAACATTGTGTGCATCTTTTATAATTTATCCATGTAGTTTGGGTAATCTGTTATCTAGTGTTGTTATTTTTTTCATTAATATATAAAGCTCGGCCCCCTCAACTATCTCATCCTAGATCCGCCCCTGAGAAGGAGGCTTATAAATAGAGTTCTACATGAACTAAAGAAAAAATACAAGAAAACCCTAGCACAGAAAAACACTAGCCTCCTCTGCACCTAGTCGGCGCACCCTGCCAGCGCCGCCACCAAGTAGCCACCGCCACCACCCCTGGCCGTGAGCTTCCTTGTGCCTCCGTGAATTCCCCTCCTGTTCCTTTGTGCTGGATCTTGCGTTGCCAAGTAGATCTGCACCGTCCTTCATTAACAAATCTCTTAGATCGAGTTCTTAGCCTAAGACTAAGAGATGTTACCAGAATCCAATTGGTGTGGACTAATCTCCGGAGGTGAGACAATTGGATCACTCCTGTGAATCAGAATCAGAATCAGAGTTGGAGGTTGCCACCACCTTGCCTGTGGTGAGGTAAAAATCGACAAACCCCTTTCTACATACTTTATATGTTCTTTGATTCATGCTTTTCGTATACATAATATGGAGATCTAATATATGGGACCATGGGTGCTTCGAAAATTTTAAAATTCCACACTCTATGTTGTTCTGACAATCGAGGCAACCCAACATATAGCTGATAAATACATGATTCAAGAGGAAATGAATAAGATGAAAAACTCATAGAATAGTAAACCCTTGATTAGTAAGAAATTGGATTGAACACCCGTTCCCAAGGTTGGGAATTACGGAGGAGCTATTAATAACCAAAAAATGAGTGTTTGCCAAAGACCGGAAGTCTATAAACCAACCATTGAGAACCAAAGACCTAAAGTCTACATTAGACCACCATTACTTGTAAGAGGATTGAGGAAAAACCCTGATAGAATAAATTTTACTGAGTTAATTGCCTTAATGTATGATGTACTCATTGTAATGGAACACAATAACTGGGTTCCCGAATCTAGTCGCATCACTCAACATAGACCTAGGTCGGCTATTTATGACCTCTATTGTCGTTTTCACAAGTCTAGAGGGCATAACACTGAGAATTGTATTCACAAAAGGCGAGAAATCAAGAGGTTGATCTCTCAAGGAAACTCGAAGGATTATGTTAAATGAACTAACTATAATCGATACCGTTCGAGAAGTCAAAATAGGATGACTCAACAAAAGGCATCCCTTTGTGATTGAAACCAAGTCAGTGATCAGCTGCAAAGGGTGATCTATGTTATCTCTAGAGATCCTACTGGAGGTGACAGCAAGAAAGCTCGCAAAAGAACTGCTAGGTTAATTGCAAATGGAACAACCCACAATGAAGAATCAGGTAATCACCTTCAGTGAAGAGAATATGCCCAAGAATATCGCTTGGGATTTAACTGAAGACAGTCCAGATTTCTCCATGGTTTTAATCTTGAAAATTGCTAATTATGGGGTAAAAAGGTACTGATCGATAACGATAGCTTGGCAAACATTATCTTTTCTGAAGCACTTGTAAGAAGGTTGTCACGCCATTAATTGGGTTTGGAGGTTCTGAGATCGTTCTGCTCGGAATTGTCTTATTGAGCACAACATTAGGGAAGAAACCCAGGAATGTCATAAAGATGATCAAGTTTTTAGTCGTAGACACTTCTTTGCTTATAACGCGATTTTGGGAAGACCTGCCGTCAATATGTTTATGGCTTGTCTCGGTGTATCATCAGAAGGTTAAATTTCCTACATTGGCTGGTGTCGGAGAAATGGCCAACGACCATTGCATGGTATGGGATTATTCTAATGGTGCGTTGACTATGAAACCAAAAATCGAGCCAAGAACCCCGATGAAGAGGCATTTCGAGAGTCAAGAACAAGGGTTGGGGTCGAGTCCCGACACTGAGAGAATGCAAGAAAGGAAAGGTAAAACCATCGATATGAGTGTGCAACACCGAGAAGTTCGGTGCTCCCCCTAAGGGGAGTACCCAGAAGCATTAATTGCACGACACATGTCCATTGAGAGCATAAATAAATTGCTTTATAGTCCAATAAAGAATTGATACATGGCAATATGGTTTTTCTTTCTTATGTTTAAAATCAGAAATAATGAACCATTGTTAACATATCTAACCATAGTTTGGTTTTAGGATATATTAAAATAAAAAAATTAATTATACGAGTATAAATGAAACCCCCCCCCCCCCCAAAAAAAAATATGACCAGAACTATCCAGTAATATTGTTTCTTATTTAAATAATATGTGAAAATTATATAAATTGAAGTTTCAGGGTCGGCTCTATTAACTTTGAAATTTTTAATTGATGTCTCGATCGTAACCTGCTGGTATTTTCCTAAATGTGGTTTCTATTCTATATATACTTGTATGATGGGGGCTATTTCGCACCCCTTATAATATTCGGATCGACTAAGCTATATAAGATCGTTTCAACCAGACAGGTCAGTTCGGGATCGTCTATCGACCCGATAGAATACGACTCTCCTCAACAAGCAGACTAGAATCCGGACTCAAGAAGGACAACTGGGCCGAGTCCTATTAGGATTATGTTTCTTGTAAAACTAGGTTTAATGAGATATAAATACCTAGTTTATGATTGTATTATTCACGTTTTACATACACAGCTTACGCCTGTATACAAAATAATCTAAGATTATTGAATAGAAAAGCTTTTGCTATACTATCATATTCATGGTTTGTCTTTATTACTGATTGTTCCATCTAATTGTTCGTCCTGGAGATTGATCCATCCGGAATAAAGTAACAGAGCCCTTTAATTCATATATATTGAGAATCCCCGATATCACTTATTCACTGATATAATTAACCCGACGAAATCCGGTTAAATCAGTTGGCGCCCACCGAGGGGCTAGGTTAATTATTCGATCGACATATGACTCGCCCAAGGAAGAGCGCTCGTAATGGAGCAAGAAGTAACACAACTAACCCTCATAACACATCTGAAGATCCGCAGGGCAATACTGATAATAACGCCCCCGAGACCAACGACAATTTGCAGGGACCTCTTCCACATCAGCAGGAACCCCAAGGAATTCCTGCCGGTACGATACCAGAAGAACCCGTAGCTACAACGATCCCTGTTCCTCTCCTAGACGCTCAGGACAGTCCGCAAAGGGGGAACTCAAAACCCTCCGATAACAATCCCCGAAGAAAACCGAGTCAAAGGAGACCGCGGCCGGGACGCAGCGGATCCAAGGAACATACCATAATCCCCATCGAGGATGACGTAGATGATGCAATCCCAGATCGACCACGAACTATGCGTTTCTCGGAAAGAGAAATCGAAAAGATGGTACAGGAACGACTTGAGCAACGCTTACGATCTGTTCAAAACCCGTGGGCCAGAACCACGGAACTCCAGGAGAGCCTAGCGGCCTGCTCTCCCTTCTGCAGAGAAATAAAAGAGGCAGAGTCAACCGGACAGGTTCCGGGTAGACTACCCAGATACGACGGAACCACTGATCCAGATGACTATATCTTTAGCTTCACAAACATAATGAACTTATATGCTCACTCGGTGGAGTTCACCGCTAAGTTAATGGTGACCACGTTAGAAGGACTAGCTTTGGACTGGTTCGCCAAGCAACCTGCCAACTCCATATTCAGTTTTCGGGAATTATGCAACAAACTGACACAGCAGTTCGCCAGTCAAAAGAGACAGAAACTGCCAATGAGCTATTTAGGAACCATTTATCAACAAGAGGGCGAATCCCTAAGGAACTGGTTGGCAAGATTTAATGTCGAATTGCTCAAAATCGATTCCCCCAATATCGATTACATAATCTCCATACGCTTCGACCTCACAAAGAATAGGCAGTTCGGAAATGCCCTCAGCTGAAAGCAACCAAGAACGTTCGCTGACATCATGAGCTTGGCATCTAAATATATGACCCAGGAAGAGATGAATTCTTTTAAAGATAAAAACAAAAACAAAGCCACAGCCTCGGGCTCCAAACGGCAAGATAGAATTCCTGCCCAAAGATCCATGGATTATGAACGATCTTTTAGAAAAGGCAACGTCTTCCAGCGATTAGAATACAATAAAAACGACCAGGACAGACGACCAAACATCTATCAAAGACCTAGACCCACCGAGCCGGCAATCCGAAGCAGGGTCAATCAAGTAGAGCACCCAAGGTTAACCGTTCCAATAGAAGAAATCTCGGCTGTACTAGAAAGGAATAATTGGATCCCAGAAGCAAAGAAAATCGCTCAGCCCAGACCAGGTGGACGAAACTATGACTTATACTGCAAGTATCATCGGGCACACGGGCACCGCACTGAAGAATGTTTCCACCTTAAAAAAGAGATTGAAAAGCTGATCGAAGAAGGAAAACTAAATGACTATTTGGAGCGAGATAACCGCAAGCGAGAAAGGAGCAGGAGTCCTTGGTATAACAACCAAAGAAGAAATTCCTGTAGAAAGTCCCCTAATGAAGGTCCCCCGCAAGAATTAAATAATGACCAGATCAACGGAACCATCCACACGATCTCAGGGGGACCCGCAGGTGGAGACAGTCGTAATGCTCGTCGAAGGACCGCTAGATCCATAATAGGAAGCTTAAAATACCCGAAGGAAGTATGGACCCTAGAAAACAAAGCAACGACCCACCAACTAATTAGTTTCAACGAGGGCGAAGTACCCAAAAACCTTGTTTGTGACACGAAAGAGGATAGCCCCGACTTCCCGATGGTGGTATCCCTGGAAATAGCGAATTACAACGTCAAAAGGATCCTAATCGATAACGGAAGCTCTGCAAATATCATCTCTAAAGAAGTCCTAGCCCAGATGAATTTGGGACAAATAGTATTCCAAAAAGTAGCCACGCCTTTAGTAGGATTCGGTGGAACGGAAATTGTCCTCAGTGGCACAGTAACTTTAAGTGTCTCACTCGGGAAGAAACCGTATCGGACGGTGAAGCTAGTAAAATTTTTAGTAGTGGAAACTCCCTTTGCCTACAATGCGATCCTAGGGCGACCAGCACTCAACCTATTCCGAGCTGTAGTTTCAACATACCATCAGAAAATAAAATTTCCAACTGACGCATGGATCGGAGAAATAGTGAACGATCATTGCATGGCATGGGACTTTTACAGCACATCACTAACCTTGGGAAATCGCCCAAGATCGATTACCCCAAGAAAAAGAAAGCTTGAAGCCGACGATGATAGAATCGAAGTTGATATCCCTAGCACCGACCGAGTAGACAAGAAGGGAAAGGAACCAGTGGATTTAGCTTTAAAACCACCGGAACACAAAGATGTCCTATTGGTACAAGGGGACCCAACAAAGACGACAAGAATAGGAACTGAATTAAGCAAAGAAGGGGAAGTAATGTTGATCAACTTTCTCAGAAATAATGTAGATATCTTCGCCTGGAGCGCGAATGACATTGAAGGGATTGACCCCCGGGTAATCAGTCGTTCGCTAAAAATCGACCCTCTGGCAAAGCCTGCTAGGCAAAAGAAGAGGAACCATGGGCCAATAAAGGATAAAATAATTAAGGCCGAAGTAGAAAGGCTACTCAAAGCAAAACAAATTCGAGAAATACACTTTTCGGAATGACTATGTAATGTTGTGCTGGTAGCAAAGGGAGACAAAAAGGATAACAAATGGAGAATGTGCAACGATTTCACCGACCTTAATAAATTATGCCCGCGGGATCCATATCCTCTCCCAAGGATTGACTTATTAGTCGACTCCACCGCTGGCTTTGCAATTTTCAGTATGATGGATGCTTTCCAAGGTTTCTATCAAATATACATGGATGAGCGGGACCAAGAGAAAACTGCGTTCATAACCGAGCAGGGAGTGTATTGCTTTATAGTAATGCCGTTCGGCTTGAGGAATGCCGGGGCCACCTACCAAAGGTTAGTTAACCTGATGTTTAAAGAATTAATTGGAGAAATAATGGAAGTATACGTAGACGATATGTTGGTCAAGAGCATGAATGAAGCTGATCATGTAAACCACCTCGATCGATGCTTCCAAATATTGAGAAAATATCGAATGAAGCTAAACCCTGCCAAATGCACTTTCGGTGTTAAATCCGGAAAATTTTCTGGATATCTGGTGCATCAACGAGGAATCGAGGCCAACCCAGAAAAAATTCGAGCAATAACTGAAATGAAGCCTCCAAAAACGATCTCACAAGTTCAGAGCTTGGTAGGCAAAATCGTGGCGTTAAACAGATTCATATCCAAGTCAGCTGACAGAAGCTTGCCGTTCTTCCAAACCCTTCGGTAAGCGAAAAAGTTTGCTTGGACCGAAGAATGCGACCAGGCCTTTGAACGGTTAAAAGAATACCTAACGACGTCCCCACTATTTGTTGGATGAAGATGAAGATGAAGTGCAAAGAAGTATGGAAAGCTTAGTTCCCTTAGAAGATTTTTGAACAAGAATAGAAGACATCAGAAGAGTTCAGAAATTCAAAGCCCGGAAGACTAGTGATCTCATGCTGAAACAGCGAACAGAAGGGTAGACCATCAGCTGACTCAAATCAGATTAGTTCAGTATTTGATCAGCAGAGTATCTATCAGCAGAGTTGCTTCGATCAGCAGAGTAGAAGAGATCAAGAGATTACTCCAACGGTAATAAATGCACCTGGTGTAATAAATGCTGAAAGAGAAGGGTAGTAATGGCAAATGATTGAAGAAAACTCTCGGATCAGCAGAGTGCATTTAATGCTGCTACAGGAAAGTACAGCAGAGAAAGGACTGTAGCAGGGAGCCGTTCTGAATCGGGCTAAAGGCTATGGATTTGAATTGTGATTTCCTTCAACGGTCATATTTTCAAATCCAAGTATAAATAGAGCTGATTTCGAAGAGAGAGACAACACAACAACATCTGAGATTTCGCATTCGAAGCAGAAATTTTTCTAAGTCTCAAGAAGCTCGAACAACTCACTCGTCTGGTGGAAGTCATCTGTTGACAGAAACCCAGTTGAAGAAAATAGAAAAATACAATCTGAGTGTTTTGTATTAGCTGAGTGTTGTGAGAAGTTTAAATCCGTCTTTGTGAGTGATTTAACTTTAGAGGATAGGTCTTCTTTGTGATTTCCTATTGTGAGCTTATAGTCTTTTCATTTGTTGTCTAGGTATAAGTGGAGACATATTGTAAACTTTGTGTTTATAGTATAACCCAGAATCTGAGTGATCTGGAAGAGTGGACTAAAGGATTTTTATCCATATAACCACTATAAAAATTCCTTGTGCTATTTTTGCATTTAAAGTTTTCTTGCATATTTTGAAGTTGCATAAAATTACACTTTGAATTATCAAAAGATTTTATAAGGAGTTTTAAAACTGGGGATAAAATCTATTTAAGGACTTAGTCTACTTGTGAAAAACACTTTCAAACATCCGCTGCAAGTATACTCTTGATAAAACTGATTTTCACTGAAATCAGCTAAGTAAACTGTAAGAAGAGTGGTCACTCTGTTGTTCAAGATTTGTTCACGATCAGCATAGTCATCTTACTGTTCTTCATCAGCTTAGTCTGCTGACAGAAGAGTAAAAAGTTTTTAAGTCTAAAATTTTTAGAGGTCTATTCACCCCCCCTAGACCTCATCTGACCACTTGGGACCAACAAGTGGTATCAGAGCAGGTGGTTCATTAGAATCAGCTGCCTGATCAACGAGCTTGATCCAAGTGTTTTTCAAAGGTTTTTCAAAAATTTTCAAAAGAGCATCTCTTTGAAAATTTAAAACTTTTTGAAAAATGGACTGTATCAGCCATGTTCCCCACATCGCTGGTATGTCGTTTGAAGATTGGAAGATCAGAATGGAGATCTTCTTAGCTGCCTACAATGACAACATGTATACATGTATCATAAAAGGTCCATTCAGATTCACAAAGACCATAAAGATAAATGAAGTTGATAGGGTTGTGGAAAAAGATCTTCATGAGATGACTCCAGAAGAAATAAAGCTATTTAATCTGGATAAAGTCGGAAGATTTATCATGACTAAAGCCCTGGATAATGATCGGTTTGATAAAGTCAAACACTGCAAAACTGCAAAGGAGATGTGGGATAAAGTTAGAGATATGAGCGAAGGAAACGACGCCATTAAAGAGCATCAGCTGAGTGTTGCTCTGGAAAAGCTGGACAATTTCAAGATGAAATCTGGAGAGACCATAGATCAAATGGATACCAGGTTCACCAGAACATTGAATGAAGTCTTAAAGCTTGGAAAAACCTTAACGGACAAAGAGATAACCATCAGAGTGCTGAAGGCTTTACCTCCAAAATTCAACATGAAGGTGACAGCAATGGAAGAATCAAGAGATTTGGGAAAAATCTCTCTTACAGAGCTGTTCTCAGTACTCAAGGCGTATGAGTATAAACTGCCTAGAATGGGAATTGAAGAAACCTCAACTTCAGGACCCACAGCTGCCTTAGTTGCTGCTGAAAACACCAGAAGACCAGCACAGAAAAGCAAAGAAGTGGACTCATCTGATGAAGCCACTCTACTCAACAAAAAGGAGTACACAGCTGGAGATGTAGCATTGCTGATGAACAATTTCAAGAGGTTCTACAAGAGAAAATTGAAGAACAAATACAACAATGCTTCTACTTCTAAACCGAACTCTTCTTCTCAAGAAAAAGATGATTATAAAGCAAAACTAATGTGTTATAACTGCAGGAAATTGGGACACTTCATCAGAGACTGTCCTTATCCAAAAGCAGAGAAGTACACTGAAGAAGAGAAGAGAATCAGGAAAGAAAGAAAGCATCAGAGAGGCAAGGCAATGATGGCTGAAGCAGAGAAACTGACTGCTGTCTACTCATCTGATTCAGATTCAGACACGTCTGATGAAGAATCATCTGATGAAGAAAAACCTGCTCTCCTCTGCCTGATGGCAAAGGAATCTGATGACTCTGAGGATGAGGTAACTCCTCTTGACAATGAATTATTTAATTCATTTGAACAAATGATGCTCATTAATACTAGCATTGCTGATGCATTTAAAAAGCTTAAGGAAGAGATGATATTGCTAAAAGAGCAAAACAGTTCACTGAAACAGCTGAATATAAACTGCTTGAGCAAGAAAATGAATCTCTGAAAGCTGAATGTGAAGTTTATAAAGGAAAAATCATGGAACTTGAGAAAGTTATTGAGTCTCATGAGAAATCATCTGTTGCATCCACTCATATGACTAGTAAACAGAAGATACCTTAAGAACAGGATAAGCAAGAATTGAATCATACTGAGAAATTTATATCTGCTGACAATAGTAAGGTCATTCTGTATGTTCAAACTGCTAGACCTACTTCACCTGAGAAAGTGGTAAAGGAGAAGAAATCTCCTAAGGCTAAAAAGAGCAAAGAGCCTAGTGTAGATAAACAGACTAGTAAGACCAAAAAGCAGAGTCCTAAGAAGTCTGCTGATAAAGCTAAAGTCAATCAGACTAGTGGTAAAACTAAGTCGTCTGTCAATGAGCAAGCAACTAGTAAACCAAAGAAGCATAAAAATAAGAAAAATCAAAATGCTTGGTATGGACAAGAGTCATATTATGTGCAACCTGCTGCATATCATCCTATGTATCATGCACCTCAATTTCCTGGTTACTATGCACCATATCCTGCTCATCCAATGCATGCATACCCTGCTTATCATGCACCTTACCCTGCTTATGAACATTATTCTTATCATACTGATCATCAACATGACTTATCTGATAACTTTGATAAAAATGAAACTGTTCATGCTCCTATTAAAACTCAGAAGCCTAAGAAGCCTAAGACATCAACATCTTGGGTTGTCAAAGGTGGAACTAATCTTTCAGGACCCTCTCAATAAGGGTACCTAAAACAATTTTGTTTTTGTTTTGTAGGATAGGATTAGGAGTAGGAGTAAAGTAGAGAAGATTTGGTACTTGGACAGTGGTTGTTCAAGACACATGTGTGGAAGCATACATGAGCTGACTGATGCAATTGCTGTGGATGGTCCAAAGGTTACTTTTGGAGACAGCAAAGAAGGCAAGATTAAAGCTAAAGGGAAACTGATCAGAGGAAACATAGAGATATCGGATGTCTCATATGTTAAAGGCCTCAAATATAATCTGCTGAGCATAAGTCAATTTTGTGACAAAGGATATTCAGTCATCTTCTCAACAGATAAGTGCCACGTTGACCAATTTGGTACAAAGAAGGTTATTTTATCTGGAAGACGACAAGGAAATGTCTACATAGTCGACTGGAATTCTGCTGACAAGAATTCAAGTGTTTGTTTGGTGGCATCAACACCAAGTGAAGTTAGCTGGCTATGGCACAAAATGATGAATCATTTAAACTTCAAGACCATCAACAGATTAATAAAGAATGATTTGGTAGAAGGGATTCCAAAAACAATCATGAGCAAAGACAAGCTCTGTGACGCCTGTCAGAAGGGTAAACAAATCAAGTCATCGTTCAAAAGCAAGAAGCACCAATCTTCTGAAAGAATCTTGGAGCTGCTACACATGGACTTATTTGGACCCATTGATCCAGTCAGCAATGGTGGAAAGAAATACTGCCTAGCTGTTGTGGATGATTATTCAAGATATACTTGGGTGATATTCATGAAAAAGAAGAGTGAAACCAAGGAACATCTTACCAATCTGATGGAACTGATCCAGAATGAGAAAAGTATAAAGATACTGAAGATCAGATCAGATAGAGGGACAGAGTTTACAAACTCTACTGTTGAAGAGTATTGTAATATCAAGGGAATACATCATGAGTATTCAGCTGCTAGAACCCCTCAACAGAATGGTGTTGCTGAAAGGAGAAACAGAACACTGAAGGAAGCTGTCAGAACCATGATAGCTAAAGCCAAGCTGCCTCAAAGATTTTGGGCAGAAGCAACAAATACAGCCTGCTTTACCCAGAACAGATGCATGATCAACAAAAATCAGAACAAGACTCCATATGAAGTTTGGAACAACAGGAACCCAAACATTCATTTATTTAAAATTTTTGGTTATAAATGCTTTGTTTTAAACAATGGGAAAAATCACCTTACTGCATTTGCAGAAAAGGCTGATGAAGCTGTTTTTGTAGGATACTCTACTGTTAGTAAGGCTTATAGAGTTTTTAACAAAAGAACATTACTAATAGAATAATCCATTCATGTAGTATTTGATGAGCCAAGTCAATCTTCTGAAAAGAATCAAATTACTAATCAAGATCTGTCTACTGATTTACAGAAGTTGAATGTTGGAAAGAATGAAGAATATGTTCCCATCATACTACCTGATCTCAACTCAGCTGCCAACTGAGGTGCTGTTCAAAATCAGATCACTGATTGTCTAACAGACGAGTTACCAACAGCTGACAGACCAGAGACTGTTCAACAGACTACTACTGGAACTCCAGCAGTAGTGTTGCAAGATCAAGATAGAGGACAACATCCAGACCTGCAACCTGATCTCAAATGGCTCAGGAATCACCCACCAGAATTAGTGATTGGCGATCCTTTGGACAGAGTGAAAACAAGAAGAGCTGCTGCACAAGATGCCATGTTCACTAGTTTTCTATCTCAAATAGAGCCTAAACAAATTGAAGAAGCTCTAAATGACTCCTTCTGGACTGCAGCTATGCAAGAAGAGTTAAATCAATTTGAAAGGAACGAAGTATGGTACTTAGTTCCAAGACCAAGTCATCAAAGGGTAATTGGCACTAAATGGGTTTTCAGAAATAAGATGAATGAAGATGGTATTGTTACCAGAAACAAAGCAAGATTAGTGGCCAAGGGGTACTGTCAAGAAGAAGGAATTGACTTTGATGAGACATTTGCACCAGTAGCAAGACTTGAAGTAATCAGACTCTTTCTAGCCTATGCTGCTTACAAGAACTTCACTGTCTATCAGATGGATGTGAAGTCTACCTTTATCAATGGAGAATTGCAAGAAGAAGTATATGTTGAACAACCTCCTGGATTTGAAGCTTATCAACAAGAAGACAAGGTGTATCGTCTAAAGAAAGCCCTCTATGGACTGAAACAGGCTCCAAGAGCATGGTATGATACCCTATCTGATTTTCTTTTAATAAAAGATTTCGTAAAGGTAAGGTAGATAAAACCTTGTTCACAATTGAATGGGAAAATCATATATTGATTGTGCAAATATATGTGGACGATATTATCTTTGGTTCAACTAACCAACAGATGTGTGACAAGTTCTCCAAGCTCATGCAGAATAAGTCTGAAATGAGCATGATGGGTGAACTCAATTATTTTCTTGGTTTGCAAGTTAGACAGTTGCCTGATGGAATATTCATCAACCAAGCAAAATACACAAGAGATCTGTTCAAGAAATTTGGTATGGAAACTAGCTCTACTGCTACTATTCCTATGTCTACAAGTTTTCGTTTGGATAAAGATGAAGATGGCAAATCAGTGGACATGACCAAATACAGAGGCATTATTGGGTCACTGTTATACCTAACAGCAAGCAGACCTGATATCATGTACTCAGTTGGGGTTTGTGCAAGATTTCAATCAAATCCCAAGGAATCTCATCTCTTAGCTGCCAAGAGGATACTGAAATATATTAAGGGAACTCAAGAATTGGGATTGTGGTATCCTAGAGAATCTGGATTTGAGCTTATTGGTTATTCAGATTCAGACCTTGCTGGCTGCAAAATTGATAGAAAAAGCACAACATGTGCCTGTCAGTTTTTGGGCAGTCGTCTGATCTCATGGATGAGTAAGAAACAGACCTCAGTCTCTATATCCACTGCTGAAGCTGAATATATAGCTGCTGGAGCTTGCTGTGCACATATACTATGGTTGAAGCATCAACTAGAAGATTACAATATCAAGATCAGTGGAATTCCAATCTACTGTGACAATACTAGTGCAATCTCACTCACTCAGAACACTACAAGTCATTCAAGGACTAAACATATTGAGATCAAGCATCACTTCATTAGAGATCATGTGGAAAAAGGGAATGTAATGATTGAGTATGTTCATACAGACAATCAGATTGCTGATATTTTCACTAAACCTTTAAGTGAAGTAAGGTTCTCAACTCTAAGAGCTGAGCTAGGACTACTTAATTTGGATGCATAAGCTGAGGGGGAACCTTTCAGAAGACTGAAGTTCAACAGCTTAGTTATCCGTTATTCCATTCAAGGATTAACTTTCAACAGACTAGTTAACTTATGAATTCTTAAAGACAGGGGGAACGTGTAAGACTAGCGGTACTTCTGCTCTAAAGATGAAATTTGTTAATGTCAGTTAGTTGAAGTTATGTTATCAGAAGATCTTTTCTTAATTCTTGAAGACTGAAGATTATTTTACCTTGCTGGATTGATAAACATCAGAGGAAGATTACTAGCTATTGGCTTTCTCTAGTAATATCAGATAACAGATCACCCGTCTGTCAGATAAGTTAAACTCTACTCATCTGATATCTTATATGAGCATGGTTATAAATCGTATCTTTAGAAACACGCTTTTATAAGTAACAGATTAGTGTCGATAGAGTTTCCCGCCCGTCTGACATTAAAATAATAAAATTGAAATCCGCAGCTCCCACCCACACGATTAATAAACTGTCAGATTAATCCAACGTCTCAGATTAATCACGATAACCTAAACAGAGGGAAACATATAAAATCCGATTTGAACAGTACAGTCGTCTTACGCACACATAAACTCTCAAATTTTCTAACTCTCAAACTCTCTTGCTTTCAAAAGTTTACTGCTTTCACAGATTTCTACTCAGTAATCCCAGAAATGGAGAAAATTATGGATGGAAGGTACTTGAACTACAGCAAATTCCACTTCTCTGGTGCTGATTTGATGCGCTCAATCATGGAGAAAATCAAAGAGGCATCTTTAGTTCCAGTTCTGGAAGCCCACGAAGACAGGGTTTGCTTAGAAGACATTGATCACTTCTACAAGACCAGGAAATTCACTAAAAATGACACTGTTATGTCAGCTGTCATTGGGCGTAAGAAAATCGCTGTCTCTGCTGCTGTTTTAAGTGAGATTTATAAACTGAAGAATGAAGGAGGAGACGTAACAGACCTTGGGTCTGAAAAAGAGGAAGAATTTTGGGCAATTAGTGCTAAGAAGGGAGAAGAGATGACTGGGACTCTGATGAAGACTCAGTTAAAAGATGAGTATCAGAGGTTCGCAGACATCATTGCGAAGGTACTGGATTGCAGTACGAGCTCTTTGGATGGGTTACCAAGAAGAAGGTTTCACACCATGATTTGCATCTACTATGGACTGAAGGTGAATTGGGCAGTTCATGTCTATGATCTGCTGAGTGACAAGAGGACTTCGCATGCCATCTTGCTTAGTCATCTGTTCATGTCACTAAGCTGTCCTATGGCAGGTGGGAAGGTTACCCACGCCAGTAAAGAGTTTAAGTTGTATGAGCCAGTAAGGAGTATGGCTGCTTCTAAAAGAAAGGCTACTGCAAAGTCTAAGAAGACCTCTTCTAAGAAAAGCAAGAAGGAGGGTCAGACAAGTCAATCTGCTGATCAAACAGCAACCCCTGATGTTGAAGCTGAATCAGCACAGCCTGAAGCTGTCATTCCTGAAAAGGTGATTGACAACTTCACCAAAGAGATTGAACAAATGGAGACTGGATCATCTCCAGAAAGAACAGATTATGAGGAAGATGTTCCTGTTCGAACTAAGAAGAGAATGAGGACAAGGAATGCTGCAAAAGGACCTCCTAAGTCCCAACCTGAAGCATCAAAGAGGATTCCAAAATCTAAAGCAAAAAGGAAAGTAACATTCTCTGAAGAATCAACAGAAACAGTAAGGGAAACAACAGCATCAGCAGAGAGACCAATCATCATTGAAGAACCTTCTACTGAAACTGCTGTTGAGTCTGCTGCAAACCCTGCTGTTGGAGAGTCTTCTGAGGAAAGAGTTGAACAGCAGACTGGCACAACAGGTGAAGGAGAAACACTCCTTCTGCATCCTACTCCTGTTGCTGCAACTCCACTTCAAGCTGTTGAAAGTCCTGAATCAAAGAAGCAAAGGACTGGAAAGATTGTGATCCCTTATGTCACTGCTGCTGCAAAGAAGAAACAAGATGAAGCAGAAAGGAAAAAGAAAGCTGCAGAAAAGGCTGAAGAGGATCGCCTGAAGAACCTTGAGCTCAAAAGGCTGGAAGAAGAAGCCAGCAAAATGACTCAAGAACAAAGGGATGCTATAGAAGCAGCTGATTTAGCTGCTGCTATTGAGGCTAGTGCTAAGGATTCTCATGGTCCTAAGCATACTGGAGGGATAGTGATTGGTGAACCAAGAGATCCCACCAAACCTATACCAGCTATGCCAACACCAGCAATACAACCTAAGAGAAGAGAAGAAGTCAAATTGGCTTTGGAGATTATCAGGGATGACCATGATGCCTTTGAAGAATTCATTAAGAGGTTGGATGCTGAGAATGCAAGGATTACTCGTCTGACGATGTTCAACAAAGAGAAGATCAGATATAATAGGTGGAGAGACTACCGTCTGACAAAGAGTAAAGACCATATTGCAAACTGGAAGCCCTTTGCTGAAGAAGAAGCCTGGGTGCTAAAGTGGCTTGAGACAGGTTCTCTCACTCAAGCATTAGACTCAGAGTTCTTCCTGGACAAACTAAGACTGAGGATCAGTCAAGTTGTGAAGGCAGAGGCAAAGAATATATATGAATCTGTTCTTGAGGAGTTTGCTGAAGATGAAGACTTCAAGGAAAGATCAATTAAGTTGGCAGTTTTCCAGACAATGGAAACATGGGCCAAAAAGACTAGAAAGATGAAGGGGCAACCAAGCACTATGATCCCCCTTCCTAGTCTGAAACAGACTGTTTATGGCACTAATATTAGGCCATATGAAGAGTTACCTGAGAATCCAATCTCACCATTCATTCCACTTGATGATTTTACTTGGATTGCTCATAGGTCTACTGTGGATAATGCAGGTTTAATGCATACTGTTGCCACAGTTAAAAAGGTTCAAGCACCCCCTGCTGATAAAGATAAAGAGAAAGAAGATGCTTCTGACTCTACCAAAGAAAAGGAAGGGACTTCTGTTGTTGATCAAAAGAAAGAAAAAGAGGGTACATCTGACCCTACTGATCAAAACAAAGAACCAGAAAAAGAAGGTATTTCTGATCTTGTTGATCAGAACAAAGAAAAGGAGGAAATCTCTGAGCCAGCTGATAAGGAAAAGGAAATCATTCCAAATCAAGCTGATCAGACTACTGAAAAGGAGGCTACTGCTAAGCAAACTGATCAGACTAAGGAGAAGGAAAGCACTCCTAGTCAAGCTGATGAGACCAAGGAAGAAGAGCCTACTTCTGGTCCAGCAGATCAGATTACAGAAGAAACAACTCAAGCAGCAGAACAGTCTACTGAAAAGGAAATTCCTGCCCTACCTTCAATTCCAACTGAAGTTGCCTCTACTTCTCAGAACTTACATCAAGTATCTCTGTTGAATTCAATTCAGCAGAAGATCTCAAATTCAATTAAGGAGTTAGAAGAAAAGGTAACTGCAAATATGTTGGCTGTTGTAAGTCAACCAACCAAAGCTGCTGCTGTTCCAACCGATCTGATAGAAGATACTGCTCAGAATGTTAAACTTATCTGTCAAGATATGGATGTACTCAGAAGAAGGACTCAGAGCACTGCTGCTGGTTGGAGAGATATTACAGAAACTGTTGAGATGGATATTCAAGCTGAAGATGAAGTTAGAGTAAATATGACCAAGGACTTCAAGGCATCTGCTGATTGGATTCTTGCAACCCAGATTCAGTTAGGTGACCAAGGAGAAGTTGTGTTAAAAAGAATGGAAGCTTTTGAAGCCAATCAACTCAGACAACAAGCTCAACTGGATGCTATGGAAGAGAACATCAGGCTTCTCTGTGACTCACTTCAAATTCCACCAGTCTTGCCAAAATATCAAATCAACCCTGCTGATGATGACAAAAAGGGGGAAGATAGGGTATTTGGACAGAAGAGGGTTGAAACTTCTATTGATAAAGTAGAAGACAGACTAGATGGTGCTGAAGCTGAAGAAACTGAAGTGTTGGAGGAATCTGCTGCTGAAGATGAGAATGCTAATAATGAAAATCAAGGCACAAGCAGACCAACAGATGAGAAGATCACAGAAGAAGAAAGTGAAGCTGATGAAAGTGAAGCTGAAGCAAAAGCTAAGTCTGATAAAGAGATAGCTGCTGCTAAGGACTCAGCTGAAGAACAGCTTGACCCTGATGCTAAACAGAAGAAGTTAGAGCTGTTACGACAAAAATTCAAGGAAGCTGAAGAAGACAAGAAAGAAGAAGACAAGCTAGAAGACTAGTCTTGTTTAAATTACTTACATTTATTTCCTTGTAATTTTTTTTTGCACATCTCATCTGTTCAAGAACTTGTAATCTGTAATCCTTTCATTATCTATAAAATTGCAAGTTTGAAATCCAACAGACTATTTCTATCTCAGAAATTTTTGAGGATCAAAACTTTAGTTTAGGTACAGGTACTTAGCTGAAGTTTTGTCATCATCAAAAAGGGGGAAATTGTTGGATGAAGATGAAGATGAAGTGCAAAAAAGTTAAGAAGTTAAGGGATGGTTTTGATGATTTCCAAAACGTCAAAATCAGCTAAGTATGGAAATCTTAGTTCCCTTAGAAGATTTTTGAACAAGAATAGAAGACATCAGAAGAGTTCAGAAATTCAAAGCCCAGAAGACTAGTGATCTCATGCTGAAACAGCGAACAGAAGGGTAGACCATCAGCTGACTCAAATCAGATTAGTTCAGTATTTGATCAGCAGAGTATCTATCAGCAGAGTTGCTTCGATCAGCAGAGTAGAAGAGATCAAGAGATTAGTCCAACGGTAATAAATGCACCTGGTGTAATAAATGCTGAAAGAGAAGGGTAGTAATGGCAAATGATTGAAGAAAACTCTCGGATCAGCAGAGTGCATTTAATGCTGCTACAGGAAAGTACAACAGAGAAAGGACTGTAGCAGGGAGCCGTTCTGAATCGGGCTAAAGGCTATGGATTTGAATTGTGATTTCCTTCAACGGTCATATTTTCAAATCCAAGTATAAATAGAGCTGATTTCGAAGAGAGAGACAACACAACAACATCTGAGATTTCGCATTCGAAGCAGAAATTTTTCTAAGTCTCAAGAAGCTCGAACAACTCACTCGTCTGGTGGAAGTCATCTGTTGACAGAAACCCAGTTGAAGAAAATAGAAAAATACAATCTGAGTGTTGTGAGAAGTTTAAATCCGTCTTTGTGAGCGATTTAACTTCGGAGGATAGGTCTTCTTTGTGATTTCCTATTGTGAGCTTATAGCCTTTTCATTTGTTGTCTAGGTATAAGTGGAGACATATTGTAAACTTTGTGTTTATAGTATAACCCAGAATCTGAGTGATCTGGAAGAGTGGACTAAAGGATTTTTATCCATATAACCACTATAAAAATTCCTTGTGCTATTTTTGCATTTAAAGTTTTCTTGCATATTTTGAAGTTGCATAAAATTACACTTTGAATTATCAAAAGATTTTATAAGGAGTTTTAAAACTGGGGATAAAATCTTTTTAAGGACTTAGTCTACTTGTGAAAAACACTTTCAAACATCCGCTGCAAGTATACTCTTGATAAAACTGATTTTCACTGAAATCAGCTAAGTAAACTGTAAGAAGAGTGGTCACTCTGTTGTTCAAGATTTGTTCACGATCAGCATAGTCATCTTACTATTCTTCATCAGCTTAGTCTGCTGACAGAAGAGTAAAAAGTTTTTAAGTCTAAAATTTTTAGAGGTCTATTCACACCCCCCCCCCCTCTAGACCTCATCTGACCACTTGGGACCAACACTATTGGCCAAACCAACCGAAGGAGAACCATTATATTTATACATATCGATCTCCGAAGTGGCCATTAGTTCGGTACTAGTTAAAGTGGATAACTTAGGACATAAGCCTGTTTATTACTTAAGCAAACTATTGCAGGGGGCCGAGAAAAACTACTTGAAAATAGAGAAATTCGCCTTGGCCTTAGTAGTGGCAGCAAGAAAACTGCGACCCTATTTTCTAACCTATAAAGTTGTAGTATTAACCAACAAACCAATAAGACAGGTCTTAGCAAAGCCAGAAGCCTCTGGAAGATTGATCAAATGGGCGATCGAACTCGGTCAGTTCGATATCGAGTATAAACCAAGAATTGCAATTAAAGCCCATGTCTTAGCCGATTTTCTATTAGAAACCCCGAGCCAGGCAATTGAAAATCCTGAATCAACCAGCCATGCCAATGATATCCTGATCGTAGAAAATCAAATCTGGTTAATGCACGTTGACGGCTCTTCATGCCGAGAGGGAGGAGGTGCTGGAATCAACTTTACCGGGCTAAATAAGGAGGATATCAATTACGCGATAACACTAGACTCCATCGTGACAAACAACGAAGCAGAATATGAAGCATTGATCGCAGGAATGGAAATGGCAATCAAGGCAGACATAAAGAATCTTAAAGTATTAACCGATTCAGAGTTAGTACAAAGAAAAATAGAGGGCCTATATGAGGCAAAGGAATTTAACATGATCAAATATCTGGCCAAAGTGAAAAAATTGGCTGAAAAATTCGAAAGCTTTGGGATACAGAACATCCCACGGTCGAAAAATAGATGGGCCGATCAACTCTCTAGATTTATAGGATCCGACGACGGAAAAACTGAGAGAGTAATCAATAGGCTAATTTCTAATACACCAGCGATCGATATCGATGAAACACCGATCACTCAAGTAATGGAAATCGAAGAAGCCGAAGCAAACTGGATGACTCCAATGACAGAGTATCTTCGAGAAGGAAAATTACCGCTGAACCAAAACGAAGCCCGTAAAATAAAGTATTGGGCTCCGAAGTATACATTAATAGAAGAAAAACTTTATCGAAGGTCAGTATCAGGAATTCTTCTAAGATGCATCTCCGAATCTCAAATCGATGATATACTCCGAGAAGTGCATGAAGGAGAAGCAGGAAATCACAGCGGAGCGAGGGCCTTGGCTTTAAAATCCCTTAGAACTGGATATTATTGGCCTACCATGAACAATGACGCAATCAAATATATCCAAAAATGTCATCATTGTCAAATACATGCTAACGTAAGTCATCAACCGGCCGAAAACATGCATCCCATACCAGTTTGTTGGCCATTCGATCAGTGGGGAATGGACATCGTGGGACCTTTTCCAACAGCTAGATCAAAAAAGGCATATGTTTTAGTCGCTATAGAATATTTCAGTAAATGGATAGAATGCATTACCCTTGCTCGAATAAACCAATTCCAAGTGATCAATTTCTTATGGAAATTCATAGTATGTCGGTTTGGAATCCCAAGGATTCTGATCTCTGATAACGGAACCCAATTTGCAGGAAAGCATGTCATAGAATGGTGCGCAAAGCTAGGAATTCAGCAAAATTTCACCTCGGTTGGGCATCCTAGAGCAAATGGACAAACTGAAGTAGCAAACAGAGAAATAATCAAATCTTTGGAGAAAAGATTAGGAGCAGCCAAAGGAAAATGGCTTGATGAACTCCCAGGAGTACTTTGGGCTAATCGAACCACAGTCAGGACCTCAACCGGGGAAACCCCATTTAGCCTAGTATATGGCTCCGAAGCTGTTATTCCGATCGAAACTCTAATTCCAACTCCGAGAATTGAAATGTATGACGATCAGGAAAATGAAAAGACAAGAGAAACTGATATTGATTTAACGGAAGCTCTAAGAGAAAAAGTCGCTGTACGTTTGCAAGTCACTAAAGCAAATATGGAAAGGTCATATAATCAAAAGGTACGCATCCGAACCTTCAAAGAAGGGGACCTGGTCTTGAAAAAGGTGGAAGTATCCAAGCATGTGGGAAAGTTACAACAAAATTGGGATGAACCTTACATTGTCATTGGTGTAGGAAAGAAAGGTTCATACAAAATTGCACACTTGGACGGAACAGCCTTACCAAGAACCTGGAGTGCAGTCAACCTTAGAAAATACTATGGTAAATAAATTTTAGTAGATCATGCTGCTTTATTTTATGTTAGTAAGTTTCATTCTTTGTAATAAAGGCCTTAGCCCACAGTTCGATTATTAAAGATTTTAGCAATTTTAAATATTAAATCAAGATTGAGTATAAATCGATTGATTCGGTAAACACACCTCGCAATCCTACGATAGTATTGATCGAGTTCAAGATACAATGAGTCGAGTATACATTGATCCGCTTAATAAACACTCCTCGATCCAACAACAACGAGTCGAGTATACATTGATCCGCTCAATAAACACTCCTCGATCTATTATAGCGATTAAAAGACTTTTGATATTAAAACCTAAGTCTAAATAAAAAGAGTCGAGTATACATTGATCCGCTCAATAAACACTCCTCGATCTATTATAGTGATTAAAAGACTTTTGGTATTAAAACCTAAGTCTAAATAAAAAGAGTCGAGTATACATTGATCCGCTCAATAAACACTCCTCGATCTATTATAGCAATTAAAAGACTTTTGATATTAAAACCTAAGTCTAAATACAAAAGAGTTGAGTATACATTGATCCGCTCAATAAACACTCCTCGATCTGATTAAAAGACTTTGGCATTAAAACCTTAGTCTAAATAAAATAAAAAAAAAGGAGTTGAGTATACATTGATCCGCTCAATAAACACTCCTCGATCTATTATAGCAATTAAAAGACTTTTGGTATTAAAACCTAAGTCTAAATACAAAAGAGTTGAGTATACATTGATCCGCTCAATAAACACTCCTCGATCTATTATAGTGATTAAAAGGCTTTTGGTAAAAAACCTAAATCTTAAAAAAGAGTTGAGTATAAATTGACCCGCTCAATAAACACTCCTCGATCCACTCTTAACGATCAAAAAGATTTGGTAAATACACCTAAATCTTAGAAATGAGTTGAGTATAAATTGATCCGCTCAATAAACACTCCTCGATCTACTCTTAACGATCAAAAAGATTTGGTAAATACACCTAAATCTTAGAAATGAGTTGAGTATAAATTGATCTGCTCGATAAACGCTCCTCATAAAAAAGATTAAAGCCGAAATCAACAACAAGAAGAATGCAAGGAATAAAAATAAAGTTTTATTCATTTGTGAACATGTAATAAATTACATACAAAAGCTTTGATTAAATTACAAAGATCTATATACGATTTACACATTGTTACAACTGTTTAGATTAAAAGATCCTATCCTATAGATCTGGGATCTTCACGACAATGTCCACGGAAACATCAATCTCCTCCCTAGTGCCTCGACGATTATGATAGACCGCCTAAGAAGTATGCTGCTCAGGATGGTCGACTTCTTTGGTTCGACTTCTTCCCGAGTGAGACACTTAAAGTTATTGTGCCACTGGGGACAATATCCGATCCCCCGAATCCTACTAAAGGCGTGGCTACTCTTTGGAATACTATTTGTCCCAAATCTATCTGGGCTAGTACTTCTTTAGAGATGATATTTGCAGAGCTTCCATTATCGATTAGGATTCTTTTGACGTTGTAATTTGCTATTTCTAGGGATACCACCATCGGGAAATCGGGGCTATCCTCTTTCGTGTCCCAAACAAGGTTTTTGGCTACTTCGCCTTCGTTGAAACTAATTAGCTGGTGGGTCGTTGCTTTGTTTTCTAGGGTCCATATTTCTTTCGGGTATTTTAGGCTTCCGATTATGGATCTAGCGGTCCTTCGACAAGCATTACGACTATCTCTCCCTGCGGGTCCCCCTGAGATCGTGTGGATGGTTCCGTTGATCTGGTCATTATTTAATTCTTGTGGGGGACCTTCATTAGAGGACCTTCTACGGGAATTTCTTCTTTGGTTGTTATACCGAGGACTCCTTCTTCTTCCTCGCTTGCGGTTATCCCGCTCCAAATAGTCATTTAGTTTTCCTTGTTCGATCAGCTTTTCGATCTCTTTTTTAAGGTGAAAACAATCTTCAGTGCGGTGCCCGTGTGCCCGGTGATATTTGCAGTATAAGTCATAGTTTCGTCCACCTGGTCTGGGCTGAGCAATTTTCTTCGCTTCTGGGATCCAATTATTCCTTTCTAGTACAACCAAGATTTCTTCTATAGGAACGGTTAGCCTTGGTTACTCTACTTGATTGACCCTGCTCCGGATTGCCGGCTCGGTGGTTCTAGGTCTTTGATAGATGTTAGGTCGTCTATCCTGGTCATTTTTATTGTATTCTAATCGCTGGAAGACGTTGCCTTTTCTAAAAGACCGTTCATAGTCCATGGATCTTTGGGCAGGAATTCTATCTTGCCGTTTGGAGCCCGAGGCCGTAGCTTTGTTTTTGTTCTTATATTTAAAAGAATTCATCTCTTCCTACGTCATATACTTAGATGCCAAGCTCATGATGTCAGCGAACGTTCTTGGTTGCTTTCGGCTGAGGGCATTTCCAAACTGCCTATTCTTTGTGAGGTCGAAGAGAATGGAGATTATGTAATCGATATTGGGGGAATCGATTTTGAGCAATTCGACATTAAATCTTTCCAACCAGTTTCTTAGGGATTCGCCCTCTTGTTGATAAATGGTTCCTAAATAGCTCATCGGTAGTTTTTGTCTCTTTTGACTGGCGAACTGTTGTGTCAGTTTGTTACATAATTCTCGGAAACTGAATATGGAGTTGGCTGGTTGTTTGGCGAACCAGTCCAAAGCTAGTCCTTCTAACGTGGTCACCATTAGCTTAGCGGTGAACTCCGCCGAGTGAGCATATAAGTTCATTATGTTTGTGAAACTAAAGATATAATCATCTGGATCAGTGGTTCCGTCATATCTGGGTAGTCTACCCGGAACCTGTCCGGTTGACTGTGCCTCTTTTATTTCTCTGCAGAAGGGAGAGCAGGCCGCTAGGCTCTCCTGGAGTTCCGTGGTTCGGGCCCACGGGTTTTGAATAGATCGTAAACGTTGGTCAAGTCATTCCTGTACCATCTTTTCGATTTCTCTTTCCGAGAACCGCATGGTTCGTGGTCGATCTGGGACTGCATCGTCTACGTCATCCTCGATGGGGATTATGGTATGTTCCTTGGATCCGCTGTGTCCCGGCTGCGGTCTCATTTGACCCGGTTTTCTTCGGGGATTGTTATCGGAGGGTTTTGAGTTCCCCCTTTGCGGACTGTGTAACGAGCGCTGCTCGCTTATCGGGCTATCATCTTGTTGAGAGATTTGATCATTCTGCCGAGGAGTCCTGTGGATTGGATTTGCCCTAGTATGTCTAGGGTTCCGAGGAACCTGTTCGAGTACGAGTAGTTCCTCTGGGCTGAGTGATTTAAAAAGCATAGCAATCTGTCTCAATTTCTCCTGAGCGTCTGGGAGAGGAACAGGGATCGCTGGAGCTACAGGTTCTTCCGGTATCGTACCGGTAGGAATTCCTTGGGGTTCCTGCTGGTGCGGAAGAGGTCCCTGCAAATTGTCGTTGATTTCAGGGGCGTTATTATCATTATTGCCCTGTGGATCTTCAGATGTGTTATGAGGGTTAGTTGTGTTACTTCTTGCTCCATTACGAGCGCTCTTCCTTGGTCGAGCCATATGCCAATCGAATAATTAACATATCCCCACGGTGGGTGCCAACTGATTTAACCGGTTTTCGTAAAGTTAATTATATCAGTGAATATGTGATATTGGGGATTCTCAATATATATGATTTAGAGGGCTCTGTTACTTTATTCCGGATGGATCAATCTCAAGGAAGAATAATTAGATGGAACAATCAGTAATTAAGACAAACCGTGAATATAATAGTGTAGCAAAAGCTTTTCTATTCAATAATCTTTGATTATTCAGTTTACAGGCGTAAGTTGCGTATGTAAAAAGTGTCCGTAATACAATCATAAACTAGGTATTTATATCACATTAAACCTAGCTTTACAAGGAAACATAATCCTAATAGAACTCGGCCCAGTTGTCCTTCTTGAGTCCGGATTGTAGTCTGCTTGTTGAGGAGGGTCGTATTCTACGGGTCGATAGATGATCCCGAACCGACCTGTCTGGCCGAACCGATCTTATATAGCTTAGTCGATCCGAATATTAAAAGGGGTGCGAAATAGCCCCCATCAAATTCATATTTTATATATGTTTATACATAGAACTTCTAAAAATGGGTGAATTTTAGGAACAAGAATAAATTCATAAGTAAAGACTAGAGTATTCTGTATTTTGTAATTTTTGTAAAGAATCAGTAAATATGAGACTATAACTATGCTCTTCTTTGTAATATTTGTAAAAAAAGTAGCAGTAAAGATGAGACTGAAACTATGCTCTGTGTTGTAATTTTGGATAAGTAGCACTAGATAGGACTGTAATTCTCAGTTTTGTAATTTTGGATAAGTAGCAGTAAATATGAGACTAGTTTTTAGTTCTACAACGAGAACAATGGTAATAGTTTATTTAAGTGAACATAGATAATGTTATAACCATATAATATGTTTTAATAATTCACTGATGGAATTTTTATATTAACAATGAGTGAAAACTCAACAAATTCAAATATTTGAAACTAATCTATTTTTTCCATCTAATTTGGGATAATTATTAGAATTGCCACTCAGATAATGTTATGTCCATAATATATATTTTAATAATTCACTGATTGGATTTTTATATTAACAATGATTGAAAACTCAACAAATTTAAATATTTGAAACTAATCTATTTTTTTCATCTAAATTTTCCCGTAAAGATATACATATAAGATTATATTAGTTCGAATATCTTATGAATGTTATTTGATGCATTGTTAATTAAGCAGCAAGTACATATATAAATAAATTGAGTATACTTTACACGTGTCACTCCATCATTGAACTGATACAACTCGCCAATATTGTTATCTAATCTAACTTACTATTATTTCAAGGCGGTGTTTTAGTCAAAAAAAATAATTTTGACTCAAATTCTTTTTTCTCCTTTTTTTGAATTATTTTTATTTAATAAATATTCTCTCTTTTACAACATTCATCCCACATTCTGTAACTGCTCTTCTCTCTCCCACTTCCCTCTTAAACCGTGATATTAGTGACCCATAATATATCTATATTTTCATTTTATTTATTTTGGTACATAAGAGATTAACTGAATTATGTACATCAACCGAGCAGTAGTAAGCCTACCTATTTGATTCAAATTCAAACCCCTCCATTATATTTGAGTTTTTTTTTTGAACGAATCTCACTAAATTTTATGTAAATTTTGTTCTTATCATAATCTAATCTAATCTAATCTAACTTATTATTATTTCAGGGTAGGGTTTTATTCAAAATAATTAATTTTAACCCAATTTTTTTTCTCCTGTTTTTGAATTTTTTTAATTCAAGAACTTAAATGTGAGTAGTTAAAAAAAAACCTCCCCATTATTTCTTTGCCTAAAACTCCTAACTTCCCTCTACCTCTTACAAATCACAAAGCAAAACTGCATTCCGCAAGTTGCAGAATCCATAAACTGATTTGCTGGTATAAGTTTCATATTTACTTATCATATATATACTTCAATTTGATCTCAATTACTTTCTTGCTTAATGGCGTACTTTTAGTTCGTGTTGTTTATTGTTATTATTTGTCATGTGTGTTCATCTTTAAAGTTGAGTTAATTTGCTTTGCATAAAGTATCCCTGTTCAAAGTGAATGCCATATGTTTGATTAAATGCAAGACAAAATAAATTCGAATTGAGCATTTTCTTACAATTTTATGATATTTGTTGTAGTCTAATGATTCGGTTCTCTAACTCATTTATTGTTCTTTCAGATGATAAAAGTCGACCCATCCAAGGGTGATCACTGTCTTCGGGAATGTAATGGAAGCAATTATGAAAAAAAACGTGGTCGGAAAACAAAAAAAGGGAGATGAAAGTCAGATGCCACAGACATGATATTCGTCAATAGATATTTTCGACTATTTTTTGGAGATTTCTCCGGATGTTATACCTATTTCGACAAATTGTTTGTTACGAACAACCAACAGTACACCCCCTTTAGTCGACAAACATGGTACAATTATTTTAATATTTTTTATTGTATTAATCGCTTGATCATCCTATTTGATTTAAAATGTTTGATTTGAGAAATTTTAAAGATTATCTTAGGTTATGACCTTATGTTTGTTTATCCTATTTCAAAAGGACATCCTATTTGAAAAGGGATTGGAATTGATTTTAGACTCTGGCCATGATCAAGTATGAGATGAATATTAGTTGATTTGAGTTCAATGATTCTTAGAAATAGTGATGTAGCATAAGATGCTAGAAATGAAGAAATATTTAGAAAAAATAAAACTCCATGAACCTATTTATCTTGCAGCCATCCTCAAATGATCAAGCATTAATCGGTTTAGATATTTATGTTTCGTGCTTACAATGCTTTTGGCCGCGAGTGTTTTGTAAAGAGTGGTCCTTTATTTACAATGCAAAAGTTTGCACATTCTATCGAGTGTGCTCATTATTTTATATCACGTCTTATATTCAGAATATGCGTCAGTTAATGTTATCCTTATTTGAAGAATTGTCTGACTCTTAACTTAATGTATCTTCAGAGTATAATGAAAGTGACAAATATGGCAAAAGAGATTTTATCAACCAACATAGTTCAATTGAACCGGTAACCTTTGAATTTGAAAGACTATTTTCTATATTGGCTACATAGGAGAGATCCACAAATTAGATAATATATTTGCTGGTGATCAAGATGACGACTCTCTATTGTCACATACTTCCTCGATGTTCCTCAATGTTATGTTAGGGGATATATATACCAATCACATAGTATAGTATCCTTCACAAATTTGATGTTTTGATTATTTTTGTTCACTTTTGTGTAAGAAATTTTCAATTTGAACCATTGAACATCGATATATTCTTTTGACTTCAATATTTTATGCTTAAATATCATTGTCGATGACTTTTTTGACTTCATTAGTTTATGACGTGGTCGACTATACATTTTTCACCTTTTATTAAGTTTGCAAAGTAATACTTAATTATAATAGCTAATATTACTAATTTGTCATATAAACTATCTATAATAAACTATCTATAATAATATATTGTTGGACTGATCCAATGGGCCGGGTCGGATCGGGTTCGCCCATGTGGGCTGACCCGAACCGGATCCGGATCCAGTTGGTTAGGGGGAGTTTTAATTAACTCCCCACTCCTATTTTTGTGGCACAACTCCCCCCCCCCCCCCCCCCCCCTCTCTCTCCTGCTTATCAGATAATTAAAAAGAGACGTTTTTAACTCTCTCTCTCTCTCTCAGACAGTTCAATATAACAATTACAATTGAAAAAAAAAAAAACGTTTTTACAGAGAAAAACAAAAACAGAGAGAAAAAATATCTTTTTGGGGAGAATTAATTGATCAATCAAGAACATCGGAGTCCAGGGTTCTTAGGCTGTGATTCGTGTCTACTTTCCGTCCGTGATTGGAGACCGACCAGAGTGTTGGAAAACTACCAGAAATCAGAAATCAAAGTTCGTGATTCAATCGCCGGTTCAAATTGCTAAGTAAGATCCTTTTTACTTTATTTGCTTCGATTATGCGATTTTGAAGCATGTATGTTGTTAAAACCAACATTGGTATCAGAGCCATTGTTGCGATTGAGTTCGAAATTCTTTAATCTCTGATTATTTTCGAAAATCATGCTGTATGTGCCTTGTAATTCCTGTCAAATTGTTTTTGTTATGTTTTTTCGAATTTGTGGAATTATGGTTATACTGTTTTAATTTTCGAGGCATGCTATAGTTGTCGGATAATTCTGAAACTTTTATTGAGGCATGCTCATATGATGTAGTAATTATCTGAATTTTTTCAGAATTTTTTGATGTATATTCTGTTCTGGAAATTTTTTTTCTTAAAATCGTATTATGCGTTTTCCCGATGTGTTACTTGGAATTATGTGATCTACCATATATGCTTACGTTCGTCTCGAAATAAGCTTTCTGGATCTGTGCCCAGATTATTTTTTGGCTGAATATTTCGTACGGAAATTGGTTTTTTAGCCCCTGCCTACTTACCTTAATAATCTGGAAATTTAATTAATAACACATAATGCATAATACACTCACCACTCTCTTCCAAAGCGGTTGTAACGCACACTCCAACGTCGAGAGCTCAAAACGTAAAACTGATTGCACCAATGGATTCGGAAGGCACGAAAATGGGGGGGTAGCCAGAAGGACGACGCCGGAAAACGAGCGGAAGGCGGCGCGTGTGTTACACGCGCCACCCTCGCGAGTGGAACAAACCGTGGGCAGTTGTAACTGCCCAGTCACACGCAGGCATCCACGTGGCGTCCACGTCAGACACACGTGTCTGCCACGTCACCGCCACGTAGGATTTCGAGGCCTGTCTTGCCACGTGTTCATCCACGTGTCGATGACGTGGGTGTCCACGTCACTGTTCCTTGCCACGTGTTTTATTCAGAAACTGCCACGTGGCAGAAGCTTGGTTAAAATAAAAAAAAAAAAAAATTTGCACCCACCGCCGGCGCGTGAGGTGGCTTCCGGCGGCCGGTTTCGACCGGATTTTTTTCTGTAAACTCCAAATTTTATTTGTGATTTATCTGTGAATTAAAATAATTTTTTGAACAATGTTTAAAATTTATTTTGATTTATTGTCTTTTAAATCTTTAGAAATTCACAGAAAATAAAATTCTTCATCAGAAAATTCCAAAATTTTTCCAGAAAATTTAAATTAAATTGTCCTTCATGGGTGGCTACTGAGATTGAATTTTTTGATACTTTAGAAAAATTAAGCTCTTTTGTTCTCGCTTGAGCATTTGTTTTTCGCGTATTTTTTATTTTGAAATTTGGCAAAGAAAATATTCTTGAAAGTATCAAAATGTATTTCAATCACTGAAAATATTAAAATTCCGCAAACATTTAATATTTACCCTCATCCTTCAGGTATGCCTTTGATCTATAGCAGATATAGGGTACTTCGGGGAGAAGCCCTTGAGCGACGTATCCATGAGCTATCGGGGGTCATAGAAGATTTGGTGTCGTACCGAATGGATCCCAAACACTCTTTGAAAGAGCATTGGAGGGTAATGAGAAAGTTACACCGCCAAGTTCACTTTTATGGTACTGACATTCATCCGTTTGAAAAACGGTGCGATGTCTTCAAGCAATCTCTTCCGGTTGAACTTCATAAAGTATGGGAAGAGGCGAGAAACTATATTGGAAGAGATAACTCTATAGAAAACTTTATTCACAACATGCATAATGGATGGAAATTATACCTCAAGAAAAAGGCTGAAAAGACTTTGTTTCTTAGTCTGAACTCTAACCTCCGCAACCTGAGGTCCGGTATGAGGAAGAAATCAACTCATCGGTCCTTGAAGCAAGTACCTTGTGACAGGCTGTCTCAAGCCATTGCCAATGAAGCTTTTGTTCAGTCTTGGCAATCAATCGAACCAGAGGGTCGATTTTTCCGATTTGAATGATTTCTGCAATTTCATTTCCATTTAAAGATATTCTATGTTGTTTGTTTGTTTTCTTCATGAGACTGGATTTGATGACTGTTTGTATGAATCTTAGTTGTTTTGATTCGAAATGCATGCTTTGTTTGCTTACATATTTATGATCATATATGTATTGTTATGCTTTAGCATGTTTGATCATCTTTTCCAGTGGGAGTTCTTAGGTTTTAGAATGACTATCACCAAGAACTTTAGTTTTTATACTTTTAATATTAAGTCCATAATTATGAGATACTTGTAAATGGATGATGATTGGGAACATTGCGTGAACTTTCGAATCCATTGCTTGTGTCGAGTCTTAATGGAGCTTAATTGACTTAGTATAAAATAAAATATGTGTATAAGGGTTTTAACATCTAATCACCTCTTACATAATAGACTATGGCATCTAAATCAATAATTGCTGACCTTAACAAAGGTGACAAACTGAACGGTGACAACTATGACATCTGGCGTCATAAGATTTGGTATGTGCTCGATGAGCAAGATGCTTTGGATGGCATCAACCGAATCTTGGATGACCCAGGTGTTGGAAATAGTGTCCAACAGAGAAGGGATCAAGAGGCTTACCAGGCGTGGAAAAAGAAAAATTCCACTGCTCGTGCAATCCTGGTTAGCTCTGTGATTGATGATTTGATTTACGAGTGTGAGCAGCACCCTACCGCTCATGACATATGGGTGTTTCTCAGGGAGAAATATGGGGGTACGACAATCACTCGTCTGAGGCAGCTGACAATCAAATTTGACACTTATAAGAAATTGCCCAATCATAACATTAAGCAACACATTAGGGTGATGTCTAATATGATTAGGGAGCTTGTGTCAGCTGGCCATATCCTCTCTGATGAGCAGCAAGTTCAAGCCTTAATCCGGTCACTTCCTGACAAGTGGGAGCATCTGAAAATCAATCTGACTCATAATGATAGCATCAAAACCTTTGCTGATGCTGCTCGCCACGTTGAACTTGAGGATGAGCGACTTGGAGTTGCAAAATCCATGTCAAGTGCTTACATTGCTGAGACTAGTTCCAAGAAAGCTTCGGGCTTCAAACGTAAGAGGAACTGGAAGAAAGGCAACCCTGGGAAGCAGACTGGTGAGAAGAACAACAACCCCAACCATGGCGGCAAACGTAAGTGTTTTGCTAAGAAGAAGAAAGACAAGAACAAGATGAAGTGCTTCAACTGTGGAGCACTCGGGCACTTTGCTCGAGAGTGCACCAATCCTAAGAAGGATAAGGTAGCATACCATGACTCGTCTTTGTCTTTTGTTCATGTATCTAGTACTGTTTTATTAACTGAATCATATCCTGTGTGGATTGTTGACTCAGGTGCAACAGACCATGTGACTAGAGACCGTGAATCGTTGGTAGAGTTTCGTCGAGTCCCTGTAGGAACAAGATGGATATATGTAGGAAATAACGCCAGAGTGGAGGTTAAAGGGATTGGTACTTGCAAACTGGATTTGCATGGTGGACGAACCCTGATCCTACAAGATGTCTTATTCGCTCCAGAAATTCGACGGAATTTAGTTTCAGTTGTTGCTCTTCTAGGATTAGGTTTTAATTTGAACTTCTGTCGTAATTCTGTTCATGTTTATTTAGACAATGTTTACTATGGTTCTGGACATCTTCGAGATGGCTTTATGGTTTTTGATTGTAACAGACATAATTTTAACTTTTATGTTAATAGTAGTTCTGTTTTGAATGCTTATTCCTCCAGTAATTCTATTGTGAATGTTAATACTTGGCATGCTAGATTAGGTCACATAGGACAAGATAGAATGAATAGTCTCGCTAGAGAAGGACTATTGGGTCCAATATCTAAAATCGATTTACCTACTTGTCAAAATTGTCTTGCTGGAAAATCTATTCGTAAACCTTTTGGTAAGGCTATTAGAGCTGAATTTCCATTGCAATTAGTCCATTCAGACATCTGTGGTCCGATTAGTGTTATGGCGAGACATGGAGCCTCCTATTTCATTACTTTCATAGATGACTTCACTCGCTTTGGGTATGTCTATTTGATTTCGCATAAGTCTGAAGCACTGGAGTGTTTTAGACGTTACCTTAATGAGGTAGAAAATCAACTAGACAGAACGATCAAATCTTTGAGAACTGATCGAGGCGGGGAATATCTATCAGGTCAATTTAAGGACTTTTGTAAAGAAAAGGGGATAACTAGGCAATTAACTAATCCTGACACACCTCAGCAGAACGGAGTTGCTGAGAGGAGGAATAGAACATTGCTAGAAATGACTAGGTCCATGATGGCGCAAGCTAACTTACCGATTTCCTTTTGGGGAGATGCTTTGTTAACTGCTGCCTATATACTGAACAAAGTGCCATCAAAATCAGTGGCTACCACTCCATATGAACTTTGGATAGGTAGGAAACCTGATCTAAGTAACCTTAGACCTTGGGGATCAGCTGCCTACGTGCTCGACTCGTCGAACAAATATGGCAAGATTGGCCCCAGAGGAAAGAAATGTATCTTCATAAGATATGCTCAACACTCTAAGGGTTACGTGTTCATAGGAGAAAATGAAGAGGGTAGCACTACTGAAATCGACTCACGAGATGCGACATTCTTAGAGAACAAATTTCCTAAAAGAGGTGAGATCAAAAGTCGAGAACCTCTATTCGAATTAACTGATTCAGCGAATGGCATTGAGCCAGACGAATCGTTGGTGGAAAATGATACGACTGGACCACTTGATCCAAGTGGGAGTAATTTACCCCAGAACGATATTACTGAATCACAACTTAAGAAAAGTTCTAGAGGAAATATTCCTAGACGTCATTACGACGTAGAAGGACATATTTTTAATATTTCCTCTATAGAAGATGAAGAGCCTAAATCTTTTGATGAAGCTCCATCATGTCCTCAGAAGGACGAATGGAAGAAAGCGATGGAAGAAGAAATGGATTCCATGAAATCGAACCAAGTCTGGGAGTTGGTCGATCTTCCTTCTGGCAGAAAATCTATCGGGAATAAATGGATTCTCAAGATTAAGCAGAAGGCAGATGGAACCATTGATAGATATAAAGCTCGTTTAGTAGCTAAAGGATATACTCAACTTGAGGGTATTGATTACGAAGAAACCTTCTCGCCTGTAGTGAGATTTGCCTCTATTCGCCTCCTTTTGTCCATTGTAGCTAACTTAGATTTGGAATTACATCAAATGGACGTTAAGACTGCTTTTCTTAATGGAGAATTAGAAGAAGAAATCTACATGGATCAACCAGTAGGATTTATTCTCAAAGGCCAAGAACACAAAGTGTGTAAATTGAAAAGATCAATCTACGGTCTTAAGCAGTCATCAAGGCAGTGGTATTTGAGATTTCACCGGGCTGTAATCTCTTATAACTTCGTTATGATGGATGAAGACCACTGTGTCTATGTCAAACGTTCAAACAAATTGTTTGTAATACTATCTCTCTATGTCGATGACATTTTGTTAGCCGGAAATGACAAAGGATTCTTAAACACCATCAAGGAATGGTTATCGTCTAACTTCGAGATGAAAGATATGGGTGAAGCAAATTTCATACTAGGCGTTAAGATTCACAGAGATCGTTCAAAGAAACTCCTTGCTCTTTCTCAAGAATCTTATATAAGGAAGATCATAGAAATATTTAGGATGAACGATTGCAAGCCAATAGATACTCCTGTGATGAAAGGCGACAGCCTGAGTCTGGAGATGTGTCCAACGAATTTAGCAGAGAAACAAGAAATGTCAAAAGTACCATATTCCAGTGCTGTAGGGAGCTTGATGTATGCTATGATGTGTACTCTCCCCGACATTTGTTATGCCGTAGGTCTGGTCAGTAGGTATCAATCCAATCCCGGAAGAAGACACTGGGTTGCTGTAAAGAGGATTTTCAGATACCTAAAGGGTACTGCAGACTATTTCCTTTGTTTTCAAGGAAAAGGATTATCGCTGAAAGGCTACACAGATGCTGACTGGGGTGGAGACTTGGATCGTCGTAAGTCCACTTCCGGATATGTTTTCTTACTGAATGATGGCACCATATCATGGAGCAGCAAGAAACAAAAGTGTGTAGCACTATCGACCATGGAATCGGAATTCGTGGCATGTTCAGCTGCAGTACAGGAAGCTGTTTGGTTGCGAAGATTTCTCCTGCATTTGGGGATAGTAAGTAACTCTGAAGGAGCTGTGACTATTTATTGTGATAGTCAGGCAGCTATGGCTTACACTAGAGATCCCAAATATCATGGACTAACCAAACACATTGACACGAGATATAACTTTGTAAGAGATATCATTGAGAAGAAAGAGGTGACTGTCAAGTACATATCTACGCATCAGATGGTTGCTGATCCTTTCACTAAACCTATAGCTAAAGAGGCTTTCATAGGTCATACCAAGTCTTTAGGACTGCGTAGAATTTGATGTACTAGATTCTGTTAAGAATGTTATTGCCACTAACATTGATGTACTAATGTTTTTTGTATATACACATATTTTGAGATCTATTTTAAATGTCTTCACTAAAAAGTATGTCGGATAAGTAGAGATTGCCTCTCTCACATGAGCAATCGCCTCTGACACTGGGAGTGTGCAGAGATGAGATTTTCTCAATCAGATGAAATTGGCTCGTTCACATGAGATATCGCCTCTGATATTTTGGAATATGCAGAGATGAGGTTACTATATATATAAAGTAATCGAAATGGATTCCCCACTATCCATTGTACTTATCTTAAGCCAGATATGAGTTTTCTTGAGAGTTGAGCCGAGGACGACGAAAGGAGAAAACTCGGGTTTGGGTATCGAGGAATACTTAAACTGAGATCTGTACGATACAAATTTACAAATCCCTTTGTAAATGACATAGGCTTCTGCTCGGGAAGAAAAGTATCGTAACACGTATTTTCGTATCACGTGTGCAAGGTGACCACAAAGGTTAATGAGCAAATGTATCCCTGCTTTCTCATTATGAGAGACCTTGAGGTTCAAGGGAATCTCAAATTTATACCCTTAAGACTTTTGACAGTTTCTTATGGTTTATCATTAGTGTTGCTACTTTAGCACGTTACTAATAGCCATGAATCATACGGTGATGCGGTGCGTGTCTAGGAAAGCTGCTAAAGTGAAATCAGAAGATCCTTGTAGGAAAGGAAGATTATCTTCGATTTACACCCTACTTGCATTCACCAGCTAGCTACATTAAACTTAATTGTTTTGAGATGTAATTGTGAATACAGAGTAGGATTGGCCAAATAGTCGAGTATGCCCTATAACCAAGGTTGGAGTGATAAGGGATACGTCGACTGGTGTAGTGCGAAAGATATCTAGGGAATAGCGAGAATAGTCCTCTTCTGGAATTTGTTTCCTTGAGCAGCTATATCACCCTAACAGGTATATAGCAACGTGCTCATATACTCGCCGGGTCACACGGCCTATTTGCCCATACGAAACTTCGGATGTAAATTGGATTGATCACTGAAAGCATAGGGTCAGCCCGCACGTGCGAGTGGGAGATGTTGGACTGATCCAATGGGCCGGGTCGGATCGGGTTCGCCCATGTGGGCTGACCCGAACCGGATCCGGATCCAGTTGGTTAGGGGGAGTTTTAATTAACTCCCCACTCCTATTTTTGTGGCACAACTCCCCCCCTCTCTCTCCTGCTTATCAGATAATTAAAAAGAGACGTTTATTAACTCTCTCTCTCTCTCTCAGACAGTTCAATATAACAATTACAATTGAAAAAAAAAACGTTTTTACAGAGAAAAACAAAACCAGAGAGAAAAAATATCTTTTTGGGGAGAATTAATTGATCAATCAAGAACATCGGAGTGCAGGGTTCTTAGGCTGTGATTCGTGTCTACTTTCCGTCCGTGATTGGAGACCGACCAGAGTGTTGGAAAACTACCAGAAATCAGAAATCAAAGTTCGTGATTCAATCGCCGGTTCAAATTGCTAAGTAAGATCCTTTTTACTTTATTTGCTTCGATTATGCGATTTTGAAGCATGTATGTTGTTAAAACCAACATATATTTGATATGATTCCGTGCATAGCACGGGTTTTAGGCTAGTTTAAGTGATCCTAATATATCCGAACTGATACAAGATCCCAATATATCTTGAGATGTACCCTATCCTTAAAATACGGAAAAGTTAGAATTGTCAATCGGGCCTTGTGAGCGAGCTTTAAGTAGCTCAAACTCAAATAATATCGAGCTTCATAGTTATAGGCTCAAATTCGGCTCATAAATTTTCTGTTTTCTCTGGCTCAAACTCAGCCCATGTAATTTTTCGGGTTTCGTGTCTATATCGGGCTTATATCGGGTTTGTTAATATAGGCACAAATAGCTTGAGGTATAAAATATTTAGATTACCGAAACACAAATGAATAGACTTCTATTACTTAAGACACGAGTATATATTATTAAATAATATTTTAACTGAAAGATCGAGTTATTTGCTCACATTTTTTAAGATAGTTTTGATCTATATGAACATGCAGTAGAGTTTCAGAGTCTCAAAACTCCGATTTATTGACCTGTAATTTTTTTATCTTTGATTTAAATTTTTTCTTTGGATTTTGGTACGAAATTGATATACCAACATATATGTTATATGTGAGTTTACATTATAACTTTTTGTAAGTTTACTTAATAAAAATAATAATTATTAACTATAACTACAATACAAATAATTAATCATAATATTTAAAACAATCATATGTTTCGGCTTTATTCGGGCTGAGCCGTGTTAGGCTCAAGCTCAGCTCATAAATTGACCGGGTTTAATATAATGGCTCAAACTCGATCCGACTCACAAATATTCGGGTTCGAGCCAATTCTAATCGGGTTGAGCCATCGGGCTTCGGGTAGGCCCGACTCAATTAACAGTCCTTGGACAAGTCATGCCAATTTCAAATCAAACTTTTTCTTTCTCTCCTGTACAAATACCGAAAAGCCATGCCAATTTCAAATCAAACTATTTCTTTCTCTCCTGTACAGTACAATCTGCCATCAAATCAAAAATAAGAAATAAAAAACGAAAAATGTTTCTGCACCAATATCTTGAGAGACACCTACATGCGGAGATTCATGCCCTATTCAAATCAAACATTTTCTTTTTCTCTCCTGTAAAGTCTCCCATCAAACCAAATATAACAAGAAAAAAAATACACCCTACGAAGTTTCAAATCAAACCTTCGTTTTTTATCTACAGTGCAGTGCAGTCTCCCATCACGAAATGTTCCTTCGCCTACTTTCCCTACTTATTGAATTTTTAATTGGTTGTATCGTGAGGTTTTTAAGAGGAAAGAAATACATATGGATTATATGTCCCAAATTATTGTATGTTCAATTGCCCATGCGCTTAAATCAAATGAATTAAAAAGATAATAGATTAATACTGACATGTTTGTGTACTTAGGTTCACGAACATATACTTATATTTTGACAAGTATACCTCTATGATTTCTTTGTTAGCATGTATATCTCTGCCACATGTTTAAATTAAATGATTTAGGCAACATGAAAATTTTAAATTAAATATGCAAATCCTTTATAAGTATCAAATGTAATATTCTACTTCAATATTACATAAAATTTAAATGGAAACAAAATAATACAATTATATTATTAATTTATTTCGAGAAAAAAAAATCTATAATTTAGTATTAAAATTATAAAAGAATATATGATTAATTTCTTTAAAATAAATGTGATTAAATCCAAACGATTTATTATGCATAAACAACATGTTTTAACATACTGTTAGTTTCTTTAACATGTTTCAACATAGTTCCCCCTTCCTTCACCACCTACAACGAGAACAATGCTAATAGTTTCTTTAAGTAAACTTAGATAATGTTATATCCATATATATTTTAATAATTCACTGATGGGATTTTTATATTAACAATGATTGAAAACTCAAAAAATTTAAATATCTGAAACTAATCTATTTTTTTCATCTAATTTGGGATAATTGTTAGAATTGCCACTTAGATAATGTTATATCCAGAATATATATTTTAATAATTCACTGATGGGATTTTTATATTAACAATGATTGAAAACTCAACAAATTTAAATATTTGAAACTGATCTATTTTTTTCATCTAATTTTTCACGTAAAGATATACATATAAGGTTATATTAGTTCGAATATCTTATGAATGTTATTTGATGCATGTTTAATTAAGCAGCAAGTCTATATATAAATAAATTGAGTACACTTTCACACTCCATCATTGAACTGATATAACTGGCCAACATTGTTAATTAAGTGATCCTAATATATTCGAACTGATACAAGATCCTAATTTATCATGAGATGTACCCTACCCTTAAAATACGGAAAAGTCATGCCAATTTCAAATCAAACTTTTTCTTTCTCTCATGTACAGTACAATCTGCCATCAAATCAAAAATAAGAAGAAAAAAAACGAAAAATGTTTCTGCCCCAATATCTTGAGATACACCTACATACGGAGATTCATGCCCTATTCAAATCAAACATTTTCCTTTTCTCTCCTGTAAAGTCTCCCATCAAACAAATATAAGAAAAAAAAAATACACCCTACGAAGTTTCAAATCAAACCTTCTTTTTTTATCTACAGTGTAGTGCAGTCTCCCATCACGAAATGTTTCTTCACCTACTTTCCCTACTTATTGAATTTTTAATTTGTTGTATCGTGAGGTTTTTCGGAGGAAAGAAATACATATGGATTATATGTCCCAAATTATTGTATGTTCAAATGCCCTTGCGCTTAAATCAAATGAGTTAAAAAGACAAAAGATTAATACTGACTTGTCTGTGTTGGTTCACGACCATATACTTATATTTTGACAAGTATGCCTCTATGATTTTTTTGTCAGCATGTATGGTTCTGCCACATGTTCAAATTAAATGATTTATGCAACATGAAAATTTTAAATTAAATGTGCAAATCCTTTATTAGTATCAAATGTAATATTCTACTTCAATTTTACATAAAATTTAAATGGGAAAAAAATAATACAATTATATTATTAATTTATTTCGAGAAAAAAACCTATAATTTAGTATTTAAATAATAAAAGAATATATGAATATTTTCTTTAAAATAAATGTGATTAAATCCAAACGAATTATTATGCATAAACAACATGTTTTAATATACTATTAGTTTCTTTAACATGTTTAAACATGTTTTAACATAATTCAGCTTCCTTCACCACCTACAACGAGAATAATGGTAATAGTTTCTTTAAGTGAACTTAAATAATGTTATATCGATAATATATATTTTAATAATTCACTGATTGGATTTTTATATTAACAATGATTGAAAACTCAACAAATTTAAATATTTGAAACTAATCTATTTTTTTCATCTAGTTTTTCTTGTAAAGATATACATATAAGGTTATAGTAGTTCGAATATCTTATGAAAGTTATTTGATGCATTGTTAATTAACCAGCAAGTCTATATATAAATAAATTGAGTACACTTTTACACGTGTCACTCCATCATTGAACTGATACAACTGGCCTACATTGTTAATTAAGTGATCATAATATATCCGAACTGATACAAGATCCTAATATATCTTGAGATGTACCCTACCCTTCAAATACGGAAAAATCATGCCAATTTCAAGTCAAACATGCTAATTTCAAATCAAACTTTTTCTTTCTATCATGTACAGTACAGTCTGCCATCAAATCAAAAATAAGAAAAAAAACGAAAAATATTTCTGCACCAATATCTTGAGTTACATCTACGTACGAAGATTCATTACCTATTCAAATCAAACATTTTCTTTTTCTCTCCTGTAAAGTCTCCCATCAAACCAAATATGAGGAAAAAAAATACACCCAACGAAGTTTCAAATCAGACCTTCTCTTTTTATCTACAGTGCAGTGCAGTCTCCCATCACGAAATGTTTCTTCACCTACTTTCTCTACTTAGGCTGCGTTCGGTTGGTATGATATACAATCAGCCCAATTACATTTTCGGGCCACTAATTTAATCAGCACAACAAAATAATCACCTGTTCGGCAGATTACAGTAGCCCAAATTAGCAATCCCGTCTCGGCCCAATTCGTGTGTTCAGTTGACCAGTTAATATTTTTTGGACAATTCTACCCCTTCACCCGCAACTTGATCCGTCCATCAACTTGAAGACATCCTGGCCATTGATTTGGTGGTATATGATGGATACCCCAAACCCTAGATCAACCTCATTTGTATTTCTTCTTTTCTCTCTCAAACCGAGCGGCGCATCTAGGGTTTTTGTTGTTCATTTTCAATTGTAACAATTGATCTACGCATATTATTGGATCTGGCCATTTCAAAATCTTGTGAATCCACCATTACAATATACATGGGCAAATATTTGTGTCGTTTTTTGGTTTCTCAACAACTTCGTGAAGTTCCCGTTTAGGGCTTCTCTTTTCCGTTAACTTTTGTAGATTATGTTGGGTTTTCTTCTACGAACCTTGTCTTGTTACTAAGATTTCTTGTTTTTGGCAGAAATGTAGTCAATATCTAACTCTACAATTCATTTAGGGTCTGCACTGTGTGAGTGTGGGTTTCGCTTGAGAATCTACACTTCGTGGACAAAGGATAATCCAGGCCGGAGATTTGCTCGCTGCCAAGGTTTAACGGTAATTATTTGTTGATTTTTATTAATTTCTTTCTTGTTTGTAAGATTTTTGGTTCATATTTGTAATCATTCCTTTTCTAATGAACAAATTTGTAATGTTTTAGGATGAACGGTGTGATTACTTCCAATGGATCGATCCAGTAATGTGTGAAAGGTCTCGTGTGATTATCCCTAGATTGCTATCACGTGTTAATCACACAGAGGCTGAAAATAGGAATCTTATGCGTGACTTTGATGATTTGTCTGCTCAAAAGCAAATTGTTCTTAACTCTTTAGGAAATTTGGAGGCTCAAAATATGGCATTGTGTCGCAAGCAAAAGCTTGCGATGATCTATGCTGTGATTGTGTTCTTTTGGTACATATGTGTGTGATATGATGTGTTCATGTCTAAATGCATTTTGGATAGTTTTGATAGATCTTCCTGACTTATATATGTGTATGATGTATGATTGTGTTTATGGATGGCATGTACAATATGTAATTGTATTGTCTAGTTTAATGTTGATTAGTTTATTTATGTAACATTTGTCTAGGTGTATTTCATATGTGCTGATGTTTTAAGAATGACATGACATATAAAATAATGACAGATTGCATGTTTCCAAAATGTGATGCTCTTGTGTGTTGATGACATGTGTTGTGGTTATTTCTTGAATAATATTAGCATGTTGAAAGACCAAATGATCTTTTCACTTATGTTATGATGGTCTTGAATGTTATAAAATAATGGGGTATTGCTTGTTTCCAAAATGTGATGCTCTTGTGTGTTGCTGACCTGTGATGTGGTTATTTCTTGAATAATATTAGCTTGTTGAAAGACCAAATGATATTTTCACTCATGTTCTGATGGTCTTGTATGTTGTGGCACTGCATATGGTAATTTGAGAACTATCACAACTGTATGTTAGGGGGTTCATATGCTCATGTTAATTTGATTTTGGGTTTGGTGCATTGTTTAGTATGCAATGTTGAGTATATGTCTATACACTCTGTGTACTCTATCATGAAAGTACCCCCATGTTGAATATATATTGGAAAAAATATATTCTATGCCCCCTTACTTTGATAATGACCCATTCCTTATTACCTATATCAGCATGCTAGAGGCAATAATTTTAGAAACTGAACGCAGCCATAATTATTTTGGCCATGTGATGATTTCTTTTTTAAGCTATCTGATGGTATTAGATGTTGTAACTCCAACTGGAAATGCATTGTTGAAGTAGAATGAAAATGATAGGACCTTTTACATGAATTGATGGTAAGGGTGTACCTCATGGTATTATATTCCTTTATTTATGTAAAAGCTTTATGATTTGTGCATTATAATGGGTAATGATGCCCACTGAATTTCCCATATTCATGCTGATATGTTGTTTTCATTTTTGTAATGCTATGTTATCTGACATTTCAGTCTTGGACAATTTGATTTTTTAGGTTTTGAGCAACTTGGTCAATATGGTCAGTTCAATTTAAATTACTATAATGGGTGTAACATTTGTTTGGGGGAGTTTTGAAGTAAATCGGATTTCAAACAAACTTTCTATCTGTGCACTTCAATGGTTTACTTGACCTTTTGTATTTTTCATTTAATGCATGACCTGACCATTTATATACTTGCTTTAAATGTATTACTTGCCTCTTTGTAGTGAACAAATACATTACACACATTCCCAGAATGTATTTATTGAGTTGGTTGAACACAACCCCTCTATATAAACTCTCATAATATCAACAATTTTTGTATATCATCTCAACTCTTCAATTACCATTGTTCATCCCAGTTGTGGTAAGTATAGTTCTCTTTCATTTAAAATACTTTATGCCTATTTATTTCTGAATTTGTTCATCTATTTATATTACTTTTTCAATTTCAGTTTGTCAATATATCACAATATGCCGAGGACACGAAGGATGAGGTCTGATGAAACTAAGATCAGTGATGGCTGGAGTTTTGAACAAACTTCCAGGTTTGTGAACATGCTATACCAGGAGTCTAAAGAAGGAGATCTCAAGGACTTGGATGTTCTATCTGGGGTATGTCAGTGTATCTCAATCGAACTGTCTGCACTTTATGGCAAGAGGTTCAGCTTGATTGGAATAAAACTTAAGTTGGATAATGTGAGAGAGAGGAATGAAACTTTCAATAAGTTTCTGGAAACCCCTGGGGTAGCATATGATGCATGGACTTGCTCGTCTCGTGTAAACAATGATTACTGGAGAGTTATCAGTGTTCATGTAAGTAACCTCTAATACACTAGATTCCTTTTTTTTTTTTTTTTTTTTTTTTTTATAATATGTACTATGTCTGATCAGTTGTTTGTCTTTGTTTTGTAGAAGGAGTCCGAATGGTTCAGGCATTTAAGGATGCACACTGAGCCTTTGCATCTGAAGCTTACATTCATCTTTGACACACAGGGTGTTGGTTCTTTTCCCAAGGACCGAGACTCGGACGATGATGAGCTTGCTGTGGTCCCTCTGGATACAACCAGGACCGTTTCTGCTGTTCCATTTGATGTAGGGAATGAAGTTGCTGATAATCTTGGGGGTGAAGCTGGTCCATCTCATGTTGGTGACCCTGGTTCAAGTGGTGGTGGATGTGATGATGGAGGGATGTTTGGGAACAGTTTGTGGATGGTTGATTAGGATGTGGAGAATGGTTTGGGGGAGTACAATACCCGTTTTACTCTGTTTCAAGGACTTTCTTTATGATTTTTTATATTTGAATGTTTCAAGGACTATGTTTATGGTATTTATAAGTTATTGTATTTTGGTAATATTTAATGCGATTACAATGCACAATTTTATGTAGGTGCATGTAATTGCATATTTCGAATATTATGTCCTGTTAATTTCTACTTTAATTAATATTTATGGGTACTGCCATTTTAATGTTTTTATTAGAGTGTTTAATATTTTGCAAGATTGCAGCTCATTTCAACAAGTACGCAATTTTAGGCCATGTATAGAAAATGTCCAAGTACCTCAGTTTGTCTGCAAAAGAGAACGGTTTTGATCTAACACGGTTTCGTGGTATGATCGATATTAGAACATAAACAATGAAAACACAAACATAAGTAAATGGAGAATAGATCAATAATGTATATTGCGATCATAGGTGTATAGTTTACAAGTATCGGGGGTCCTATTTGAGCATTATAGGATGCCGTACAAGCTAGAGTGCGAAATACATATAAAATGGCCTAAACTATCTTTCCGAGCGGCAGCTTCGAATGGAGTGCACCTGGGAAAGCGTGTGTCCTTCATTAATGTCTGCAGTATTTATAGCTGAGGAAAATGAGCTTCCTGGACTGTCCGTACGCATATATTACAGGGTACCTAGGCCTGGGCCTATGGTCGGCCCAACAGTAATCATTGGTCACAAAACTCCATTTATAAAAGGTTGGATCGGAACATCAGCGATCCGAGCTCGATTTCGCTTCTGAATGATCGGAGATCGACAACACTCAACCTTACTTGGGTCCCCAGAGGTAGACTCCCAAAATACCCATCATCAGGTTTATCTGCAAAAGTAAAAATTGACCAAGTAAAAATAGACCAACTCATAAAAAGTTTCTCTGCAAAAGTAAAAAATGACCAAGTAAAAATAGAAGAATCAAATCTTACATACAAGATGTTAGGTTCATGTTGATTTGATAATATACAGAATAGTTAGTTTTCATAAATTGCACATAGGTTCCCTTAAATACACATTTTTGTATTAGTAGGTACCATCAATACTAGTATAATTTCCACTTATGCATTTCCATCTCATGAATGTGCAACAAAACACCCTCAAACCGAATTGTGTTAACATTTGTTCTTCCTCTTCCCAATATGACTACTTTTGTGATCTGACGTGGTTTCGTCGGGGGATCAATAAGGAAATATAAAGACGGTTAAGGTGTTAATATGCCAATGAGGAGGGTCAAATAAGTATATTTCCGAACGTGATTACAATATATTTCGAGGTCCTACTTGGGCATTACTGGATGCCGCACAAGCTAGAGACTAATACATACAAGATGATCGAAAATGCAATCTAGAGGATGCCTCGAGCACTATGTTCGAGCTGGGAGCACCTGGGGAATTCTGTCGTTATTGGCATCATAAATGCTTGCGGTATTTATAGCAGAATCGGCGTGCCAGCTGAACCATCCGCAGAGGTGTATTTCTTGGCCCACAGGCCTGGGCCAGGGATCGGCCCAACAGTAGAAATCGAGCATGAGCCCCTTGGCCTGTGGTCGGAGCATGATGTACTGCGTTGGAGGTCGGCCGATAAGTCTTTGGGGTCGGATATTGCTAATTCCGATCGTGGAGTGCATTCCTAAACAGAATATCCAAAGTACCCCTCATCAATACTCCCCCACTTCTCGAGCGTAAGTGAAGCTGAAGCTCGGAGAAGTAAATATCGCCGTATGACTAGGATGAATCATTACTTAGTGTTTCGGATATGCCTCGTTAAAAATCTAGCTCGGCAAAACCTATTGGGATAAAAACCGAACCAGGGAAAAAGAGTGCACATCTTGGAAACTCTGAAATGACTATCCGTCGTGAAGTAAATTGTCTTGAAACTCTTGCTCTGAACTGTTCTCTGTAGTAATGGTTGATGTTTGTTGAAAAATTTGAAATTTGAGTTGATGCAACTTTCTATCTTGTATTCTTTCAGTTGATAATCGTCCTGCCTGAAACCGGTTCGATTCCTCATTAATACTCCCCCTGTAACGGCCCGACTCCGCGGGTCCGTCGGATAACGGTAGAAAAATTATTATTATTAAAAAAAAAGAGTTAAAATATCGTAATCTTTTAAAAGAAACGATAAATTAAAATCGAGAATTAAAAGTTTTAAGCGGAAGCGGTTTAAAACGAAATAAAAACAATTTCGGTTACTAAGTTTAAAGTGAAAGTAATTAAAATAAATTTTTACGGATGACATGACATGTAAAAAAAACTTGTTGGACCCAAAAGGAATACAAGAAGATTAAGATTAATATTTTATAAAATCTAAAATCATTTTCGATAGATATTCTCATTTTACAAAATTAACTAAAATACCAAGATATTCAACAAGATATGATAAAAATGAACTTAAACGTTATAGGAGATTTAAAACATGAGTTCAAACGAAAATCTTAAAATCAAATAAGAATTTAAACAAAAGTTCAACTACTCTCTGGAACTAGGATGGGACCACAACCGTGATGACCTAACCGCAACATGAACTATCGTTTATCCCAAACACCTGTAGCTGAAAAGATTGAAACATGGAATGCATAAGTTGATCGTCCAACTTAGTGAGGCTATAGTGCACATGTGCGTGGATGCAACATAAATATACATGAGCATATACAACAGTACAGTAATGAACATATGCTATAACAATTCAAGCACGTTAAACAAGTAACCAACATTTGTTGATGCCGTCCTCCTCTTACCCTCCAATCCACAGTCAAGAAAACCACCACCGAACACTCCAAGTAAGGTGCGACCTTACATGACAGTGCGCATTGACGTCAAATGCCAGGAGTTTGACATTCACTCCCCAAGTGTAACCTCCACACTTGGCTCGTGAAGCGGGTCTACGGTGGATCGAGGTAACCCTCCGGCCCTTACCTTCCGGGTTAACCACGATTCCGCACACCAAAATAGGGGCCACACAGTAACAGTAAACAGTACAGTACAGTAACAGTAACAGTAACAGTTCAGTAACAGGAAATCGGTAAACAACTCAATAACAGTTCAACATACAATATCAATGACTCATAAGCACATAGACATAAACAATAATTCAACGTGTAACTTGTCCTAGCAGTCGAGTTCTTTATGTTATCATACATCACATGCTTGTTCGTTTAGTAACTAAGTTACATTTATGACTCGACCTACTAGCACATTTAGACTTACACACAAGTAACACATAGCACTCACCTGAAAAGCTTATTACGGCGATCAAAATTCCACAATGATGTGTATCCGAAACCTGAGCAAGTACGTATACGACTTAGAATGTATTTAACAACCTTAATTAAACATTACCGATGAAAATCCTACACAAGGATTTCCTAAACTAACACATCGCACACAAGAACTTAGAACTTTCGACATCAAACTCCAACTAAAAGTTATTATTTTCAAAACTCGAAATTCTAATTACAAAAACAGCACCAAAATAGCAAAATTTGCCCTTCATTTTCCAGATTTACAAAACAGCCCCCAAACTTTTAAAATCATCCATTTTTTTTCGAAAATTTGCAACAAACTTTAAATCAAAAGATTTTTAACTAAACTCATATCGAAAATCAAATAAAAGTATTAAGTATCTTGTTACTTCAAAAATCAAATCTTTAAAATTCCCACAAGTTTAAAACTTTTCAAAAATACCCTCATAATTTTCAAAAACTTAATAAAATCAACTTTCTTGAAAAATAATTCAAGATCCAAGCATCTAAGCAATATTTAAAAATTATCAAGCATATTTTTCACTATAAAACTGAGATTAAAAATAAGTTTTAATAACTTTTCACCAACTAACAATGAGAACAAAATTTCTTTGATCATAAATTTTCTTAGGTAAAATTTACAATTTCAATCTTAAAACAAAAATGAACAAGGCACTACATCAATTTAATTAATCAAAAGTTTGTAAAAGTAACTAAGTAAAAACAGCGACAAAACAACAGCTTTACCCCCTTATTTTCATATTTACAAAAATAACCCCAAATGTTTCTAAAACTCCCATTTTTGTAAAATATCGAAACAAAATTTAAAACAAATGTTTTTCAAGTAAACCTAACCAAATATCAAACAAAAACTTATATTTTCAGTCCCTTTTTAATCCCAACAAGAATCGCAACTTAAGCCCTTCAACATTTAAAACCTTTCAAAAATACCCCCCAAAGTTTCGGAAATTATGAACAATAACTTTTTTATGAAAATAAATCAAGATCTAAACATATAAGCAATATTTAAACAAAACCAAAGCAAGTCACATTAAATATCCAATATTAAACATGAACTCAACAACTTATCACAATAGCCACAAGGATAACTAAACTTCTTCAATATATACTTTGAAGAAAAGAATGTAAAATCACAAATATTAAAGATGGATCTTTACCTAAAGCAACAAAGGGGGTGAAACTCTCTTCATTTCCAGACCTCCGAAGGTGGTGGTTGTAGCTCCGGTGGCAGTGGTGGCGGCTCCGGTGGTGGTTCATAACAAAAGCCCTCAAATCCTTACTTTTCCCCAACTTCTAATGACTGCCGATTCACCTTGGGATATCCAATCGACGATCCGAACGGTCAATATGTATCCCAATGTGTGTAGGACCTTCAGGAAAAATTTGGGCACGATCCAACGGTGGACGAAGGCGGAATGGTCGAAAAACCGAGACTGTGCTGAGTATACCCGAGAACTATCTTTCTAAATGTGTAACGACTGGAGATTCAATTTGGGAGATCCAAACGACGATCCGAATGGTCAATATGTATCCCCATGTGTGTAGGACCTTCAGGAAAAATTTGGGCACGATCCAACGGTGGACGAAGGCGGAATGATGGAAAAACCGAGACTGTGCTGTGTGTATCCGAAAATTTTCTTTGTTGCCTCTTCTATCTCTCTCTCTCTTATTTTCTATAAGAAGACAAATGGTGAAGGGAAGACATAAAATCTGATTTAGGGAGCTAATAGAGAGGGTAGTGAAGTGTTTGAATGGAGAAATGAGTGGAGTGTTTAAATGGAGAAAGAGGTATGGTGAATGGACAAAGGGGTATGGTCTATTCCCTATGCCATGGCTAATTTCTTGGCTTACCAAGGAGAAGAAATCATTGCATGCTTAGCCAATGGATGAGAAGGGGCGTTTTTGCACTTTTGACCCCCAAAATTTCAAAAAGTGCAAAATGACCCCTAAATCCAAAAATTTCGCACACTTTGGTCCAAACTAATTACAAAAATGACCCCAATGTTTTTAAAATGCAATAGACATGTTTTCTAAATTATTTCTAAGTCCAATATTCCATAAGGAATAATTAATGCACACAAAGCACAAAAGAGAGTTCAATTTTTTTTTTTTTTTGCTCGAAAATTTTAATTGTACGTTTAGGTTTAAAGAAATACTATGTTTATTAAAAATGAAATACGCCACACAAAATCGGGTTATTAATTCATTGACTTTATTTTAAAATATTTTAAATTTACGGGGTGTTACACCCCCACTTCTTCGAGCGTAGGTGAAGCTAGGCTCGGAGAAGTAGGCTCAATCCGTCAATGAATAGATGTGTCTTCTCAATCAGCCATGTAGTAGTCTAAATTCATAGAGTATAGGGGCCGAAAGTGCGATTTCCCGAAAATCTTGTTTTGAAAATTACTGCTTGGGGAGCTCAACCGTCGCGGTTACTCGGGGTCCGATTTGCAATTTTACTTTTTTAACCCCGTATATATATTCGTTGACCGTAGAATATTCATTTACAAAAGATTCCCACATCCTTGATCGGAGCATTGTGTTCGAGAGTTGTAGAATAGTCCCGAAATTTGAAGTATCAGGAAATACAAATAACCTTCCATTTAAAGTATGTCTACTTCACGAGATTGAAAGGGAAAAACTAAGGCTGGAGAAGGATAAGATAGTGATCCCTTCGCGCTCGTAGATCAATATAAGGCCTCCGAGGATGAAAAGGGCGAAAACTCTGGCGACGCATCGAACTCCGAGACAGAGGATGGAAAAGTTCATCGGGCTCGAGTGATGATGAAGCTGGCACAGAAGAGGAGGTTTCCGAGGATGAAGCGGTCGGGGCGAACTCTCACCCCTTCGTTAGGACGAAGTTGCCAAATATCAGGTTGGTGGCCGAGTGGTCGTGACCATTAAGAAGTGGGTGGAACCCACGAGCAGTTCTAACCAACTTCGGACAAAGCATAGAGCCGACCAAACTTCTACCCTTTATAACACCGCGGAGCGTAGGGCGGAGTTGGAGCTTGAGTTCGGAAAATACCTTCCTGGAGGTTTTACCATCGTTGTGCCTACTTCCAAGCAACGAGTTACCAAACCTCCCAAGGGTTGCCAAGCTTTCTACAGCAGGCAATTTCTCTTTGGGTTGCGTATTCCTTTAATCCCATTGCTCAGGGATATTCTGGGAGTTTTTTCACTTACGCCTCCTCAAATTCTTCCAAACTCAATTGCATACATCGTTGCATTTAGTGCTTTGATGCAAGCTAAGGGGAAGGAGGCGTCCTTCCAGAACTTCTGGCGGATTTTCCAGATGAGTCTTTCTACTTCTTCGAACGCTGGCTTTGTGTACTTTTCCCATCGGTCGAACAGATCAATTCTTTCGACCATGACTTCGAGAAACACCAAAGGATGGAAAAGGGAGTTCTTCTTTGTGCGAGGTCCCGACATTCCAGTTTCGGAAGGTTCTTTCGAGCTGAAACCGTACGAGTGGGAGGGGGAAAGGACTTGGACGTATGGCAAACGGTCCCTTAAAGAGAAACTTCCTCCTTTGCCGTCCTCGAAATTTTTGAAGGACCTAGTATCCGACCCGTATCAAACGGTGTTACTGACGCAAGAGACGGTATTGCGGCTGGCCTGGCTCAGCAACTGTACTTATCCTGCCCCTGCCCTTACATATGGAAATACTCCTGAGGTCGAAAACCGTCCCGAAGGCGGCCAACCTGCCGAAACCGCTCCTGTGGAGGTCTAAGCCATTGTTGCTGCCCTTCAGTTTGGTAACTTTCTTAAGTATTTATATTGATCCTCAATTTTCTTTTCACTCATTATATTATCCAAAATTTATTTTGTCTATGCAGCTGAGCTCGTTGAACAATTTCGAACCTCTGTAGCGGACTCTACTGTGGCGTCCTCTTCGAAAAAGATCCAAGGCCAGCCACGAAAATAGAAGAAATCAAAGGCTGGTAAAAAGATTGGGATGGCTGATGCCAGCACTTCTACTGCAGTGGTTCCTACTTTGGCCCCGAATAATCCCAGGGTCGACGACGAAGGCGCGTCGCCAACGGAAAATATTGGCCATTTGCGGACAATCTTTTCGATCAACACCGCCGACCCTAACGCAGTTAGATATAGCCATTACTCCTTTAAGCACATCCAATCCCAACAGTTGATCGAGGAGCGTATGGCTCGAAAGAGATATAGCGACGTTCCTGAGTCGTCGAGAAGAGTGAGGCCTTTTGGTCGAAATCCGGGTCCTGTTGAATGTCGACCCGGAAGGACAATGTCGACCCGGAAGGACTGAGCCGGATTTAGCAGATTATATTGAAGATCACTTTCGAGGTCCAAGGGCTGCCGGTTATCCCGAGGATGGGAGAATTCAATCAGATTTAGGCCCCGAAGGAGAACACTCGGTAGACAAATCGATCCTGATACTCATGTCTGGATGATTCAAAGATGATAACACTGAGTTGTTCTTCAAGGATGGCTTCCAGATTCTCGGAGATTTTGCTCGATCTTATCAAAAGGTACGAGTTATCTTTCACTTCATACTTTCCGATCTCTATTCATGCGAAACCTTTATAAGTAATTCGCCTATTTTGTAGGTTGGAGATAAATTCGTTCATCAGACCCACCGACTCGCCATATTAGAAGAAGAGTCCGACCAAGCCCACCGGGCTTTGAGACGCATTTTGAGGGAAGATGCACAAACGGCAGCTCGGCTGACTGAGGCCGAAGCTAAGGTGTCTGAAATGGAGAAAGAGCTTGCCAATACCAGAAAGGAGCTTGAAGAGGCCAAGAGTGGCAAATTCACAACGGCAGTCGAAGAGGATATGGTAGGGGCGGTCGGAGAAAATAGTGCTCTCGAACTTGAGGTCAAGAATCTAAAGGCTGAATTGGCGCAAGTAAAGGCGGATTCCGAGCGCTCATACGCTCAAGGTCGTGAAGAGGCCAGACTTCTTGCAATAAAGGAGTTTCTGAGCTTTCCATTTCTCGATGCTCTTGTTCGACTTCGATCGAGTCCGATCAATCAATCTTTTCTCTACAAAAATGTTTAGCAATTGGTGTTGGCTGGGAGGATTCCAGGTCAACTATCAGACTATCTTCCTTACATGGATCCTCGTATAAATATCTTTGGTGAAGATTATAAGCCTTCTTCTCTCCCAGCGGATCTTGGAGATTTACGAAATCATGAATTTACTCCTCTTCTTGACGAGTTCGGAGTCCCTATGCCTAACCCGGACATGCTCGAAGCTTCTACTTTTGCAGAACCGGAGAATGAGCCTGAAGTGGAAGAAGAGGTCGATATTGAGAAGGATTCTGATGATCATGAAGAACGACCTCCCTCCGCTGAAGTCGGTGATAACGCCGGTGAAGACAGCAGCGAAGAAAGCGATAGATCGAGCAGTGATGAAGACGATTCCGATGATAGTGACTCCGACGATGAGGATGAAGAAGAAGAAGAAGAAGAAGTAGAATAACTCTTCATATTTTGTTAAGTTTTTTGTAATGGACTTATTTGAACATAACTTCCTTTTGCGTATATATTCGGCACCTTGATAATATTGTAAGTATCACATGGTTTTTCTGTTTATGATCGAAACTATTTATCGACGACTTCTTTGTATATTTGTGCTCGAATTTTCTCGGGAGTTGTGACTATTCAATTCCAAACAAAAAGACATGTTACCCCTGCTATAAATATAAGGGCCATTTCAAACCATTCTTCAATCACACTAACTCATAGCGATCGGAGCTCATAGGTTAGCTAACAAAATCCGAATCGAACTTATTCCTTAATTTGAAGCTATGGATAAAATACTAGGTTCTTCGATCGATCCTTCATTGCTCCTGGGCGGTGCCAAGAATAAGGGTCCCTCTAAGGACTCCAAATCGAACAAGGAGAAGAAAACTTCGAAGAGCTCTCCTAAATCCCCCAAAACCTTGAAAGGTGGGGACAACAAGAAAGAAAAACATACCTCCTCTAAATCAAATAGAACCCTTTCCACCAAATTTGTATCATCGAAAAAAGAATCCGATCCCGAACCTGAAGGCTCTCATGTCAAACCCTTGGATAATTCCAAGCGGGCTCAAATCAGGCAGAAAACATCTGAATCTTCGAGCAAGAGGCCTTTGCCTGAAGCAATCATTCCAACTGAGATCCTTCAAAAATTTGTGAATGAAAATAAGCCAATTACTGGTGCTACTGTGACTAATCCCGAGGGTGGCGGGCCGAGCAAAAGGGCCAAAACAATCGCTACAGAGAGAAATGCACTTAAGGCTGATATCGCTTTGTGCCAAGGTACTACAGAGGCCCCTGAGGTCGAAATCTCTTCTGATCGATCACCCGTTTCTTCGATTTTGAAGGATATCTCCTCTACTCCCGGAGGTTCTAAAGAAGATCCTCATTCTGAGGAGAAGCTTGATAAAGTTGTTCCGAGTCTTCTGCAGGCTCAAATTTCGGTTTCTGATGTAGGTCCTTCAACGGAGAAAAATCCCCTACAACTGTTCCAGTTGGGGTCGAACTTCCTTGCCCAGGTTCGAGAAAAATTTTGATGTTATTTTTCAGTTCTCTTCCTCCCTCTCTCTCTCTCTCTCTCTTTTTTTATTTATTTCACACATATTGATACCATCGTTTGTTCGATTTTCTTGTCAACATGCTGAGAAAGAGTTCCTCGAACTCGGATAGTTGGCCGAGCAGGAAGCCATGCAATGGGCTGCCCTCATTTTGAAGTTGGAGAAGAAGAAAGCCGAGCTGAAGCTTGCCCTGGAGGCTACTAAAGCGCTCGAGGACAAAATAGCTGCGGAGAAGGAAAATGCTGCCAAAGATAAAGGTGACGAGGTCCACCGTCAGTTGGGTAAGGCGCTCGAGGATCTTAAACATCTTTTCGAGCAGGAGAAGAAGGACTGGGAGCGCCGCGAGAAGGAAGCTTATCAGCAAGGTTACAATGCTCGTAGCGAGGAAATTCGGAAGATATTTTCCGATAATAAACTTCTTTAGATTTCCAATCATTTTTTCCAGCCTGTTGTAATTTGAGTATGACTGAAGTGTTTGATTTTTCTGCCTGTAATAATCTCGGATAATTTACTTTAACGTTTTTCGTTGAACCTGAACTATGATCGGCCTTCGCGCCATTAATTAAATTATCTTTTTCCGAAGTTGTGATATATCCCTCTGCATAGTCATTTATTCCTGCTAATATGCGCATTTTTCGATTGCAGAATGTAACCTTGATAATGTTTGAAAACAACTCCGTTGAATGTTTCGTTCTTCTATACTGCATCTCCCCGATCATTGAATATTTGATCGTATAAAAACCAAACCAGCAATTTTGAACCCATGGGAGACTGCAAAACAAATTAATAATTGCTCCGCGAATAAATCGATAATCGTATAACTCTTTTCGCCAAACATTTGCTAAATCATCGGTAAACGGGACAGTCATTGAATCTCGTTCGTCCATCATAACGAATCCCGGCCGTTGGATCGAGTGGGACTGTTACTATAAAAAGGGCCTTTCTTGACATTCCTAAGTTTGTCCATTTTCCATTTTATCCACCATTTCGCTCCGATAATGATGATCGAATACCTTCTGCTTTCGACCCAACTCTTCGAGTTTAGACTTCGAACCCTCTTTGATACCAACATGAGTGTCCTTAACTCGCTTAGAATATCGCCAGGAAAATGTATTCACGACCTGGAAGGCCAATAAGCTAAATCCAAAAAACCAATATGTTGGTCCCAAGTGGTCAGATGAGGTCTAGAGGGGGGGGGGGTGAATAGACCTCTGAAAATTTTTGAACTTAAAAACTTTTCAGTCTTCTGTCAGCAGACTAAGCTGATGAAGAACAGTAAGCAGACTAGTCTGATCGTGAACAAATCTTGAACAGACGACTGACCACTCTTCTTACAGTAACTTAGCTGTTTTTCAGCAAAATAGTTTTTCAAAGAGTATACTTGCAGCGGATTGTTTCAAAGTGTTTTTCACAAGTAGACTAAGTTCTTGAAAGATTTTATCCCCAGTTTTTAACAAACTCCTTTTTAAAATCTTTTAGGTAATTCAAAGTGTTTAAAAGTGCAAACTTTAAATATGCAAGAAAACTTTAGATGCAAGATAACACAAAGAATTTTTATAGTGGTTATATGGATAAAAATCCTTTAGTCCACTCTTCCAGATCACACAGATTCTGGGTTATACTATAATCACTTAGATTACAATATTTCTCCACTTACACCTAAACAACTAATGAAAAGGCTGTAAGCTCACAATAGGGATTCACAAAGAAAACCTATCCTCTGAAGTAGAATCACTCACAAAGACGGATTCTCACTTCGCACAACACTCAGCTATTACAAAATCACTCAGATAATGTTTTTCTGTTTTCTTCAACTTGGTTTCTGTCAACAGATGACTTCCACCAGACGAGTGAGCTGTTCGAGCTTTTGAGACTTAGAGAAATTCTGCTTCAAAATTTCGATCTCTGATTGTTGTTGTGTGTGTCTCTCTTCGAACTTTGCTCTATTTATACTCGGATTTGAATTTATGACCGTTGAAGGAAATCAAATCTTCAAATCCAATCTTCAGCTCATTTGAAACGGCTCCCTACAGCAATCGTACAGTGTACAGTACCTTTCTGTCCATCGCATTTAATGCTGCATTTAATGCACTCTGTTGATCCGAGGATGTCTTCAATCATTTGCCATTACTACCCTTCTCTTACAGCATTTATTACACCAAGTGCATTTATTACCGTTGGACTAATTTCTTGATCTCTTCTACTTTGCTGATCAAAACGACTCTGCTGATAGATACTCTGCTGATCAAATACTGAACTAATCTGATTTGACTCGGCTGATGACCTACCCTTCTGTTCGCTGTTTCAGCATGAGATCACTAGTCTTCTGAGCTTTGAACTTTGAACTCTTCTGATGTCTTCTTTTACTTGTTCAAAATTCTTCTAAGGGAACTAAGCTTCCATACTTAGCTGATTATGATGTTTTGGAAATCATCAAAACCTTCCCTTAATTACTTGTCTTCTTTGCACTTCATCTTCATCTTCATCCAACAATTTCCCCCTTTTTGATGATGACAAAACTTCAGCTAAGTACCTGTACCTAAACTAAAGTTTTGATCCTCAAAAATTTCTGAGATAGAAATAGTCTGTTGGATTAAAACTTGCAATTTTATAGATATTGAACTGATTACATATTACAAGTTTGTTCAGATGAGTCGTGCAAAAGAAAATTACAAGGAGATATACAATACTAATCTATTTGTTTGTCTTCTTTATCATCCTTGCTCTCTTTTCCTTCTTCAGCAGGTTTGGAAGTTTCAGCTTCCAAATTTTGCTTCAACAGCTCTAACCTCTTTCTTTTAACATCAGGATCAAGCTGTTCTTCAGCCGAGTCCTTAGCAGCAGCTATCTCCTTATCAGACTTAGCCTTTGCTTCAGCTTCAGTTTCTTCAGCAGCTTCATCTTCTTCTTCTGTGATCTTATCATCTGTTGATCTGCTTGTGCCTTCATTTGCTGCTTCATTCTTGTCTTCATCATCAGCAGATTCTTCCAACACTTCTGTTCTTTCAGCAGAAGATGCCTTATCCTCCCTTTCTTCCCTCAGTACCTTATCTTCCCCCTTTTTGTCATCATCAGCAGGGTTGACTTGATAATTTGGTAAGATTGGGGTGATCAGAAGTGAATCACATAGAAGTTTGATGTTCTCTTCCATAGCATGCATTTGAGCTTGTTGATTTAGTTGAGTTGCTCTGAATGCATCTAGTTGAGCTTGTTGATTCAGTTGATTGGCTTCAAAATTATCCATTCTTTTTAGAACAGCTTCACCTTGGTCACCTAGCTGAATTTGAGTTGCCAGAATCCAGTCAGCAGATGCCTTGAAGTCTTTCATCATGTTATCTAAGGTTTCATCCTTAGCTTGGATAGCCATTTCAGCTGTTTCCGTGATATTTCTCCAACCTTCAGCTGTGCTTTGAGTTCTTCTTCTGATAACATCCATGTCTTGACAAATGGACTTAACATTTTGAACAGTATCATCTATCAGATTTGATGGAACAGCAGCAACTGTCTGATTGGGTTGACTCACAGCAGCCAACACATCTGCTTTTATCTCCTCCTTCATTTCCTTCATGGATTTGATGATCATTTGTTGGATGGAGTCCAACAGATTAGTCTGAGTACTTTGAGAAGTTGAAGGCATATCTGATGTAGCAGAAGGTGTTTCTTTGATATGTTGCTCTGATGGTTGAGTTATCATTGCAAGAGACTGATCTACTGGATCACCAGCATGGCTTGGAGTGCTTTCCTTCTCCTTAGCTTGATCATCTCCTTCAGCAGCAACTTCTTTTTCCTTAATCTGATCTGCTGGAATTTCTTCTTCCTTCTTTGAGTCATCAGCAGCATCAGACTTATCATCCTGCGCTTTGTCTTGATCAGATGGGTCTGATGTACCCTCAATTTGCTTTGGTTGATCAGAGGACTCTGCTTCTTCTTTATCAGCAGGTGATATAATCTTCTTGACAGTCTCAACTGTCCTCATCAATCCTTCATTGTCTACTGCTGACCTGTTAGAAATCCAAGTAAAGTTATCAAGAGGAATAAAAGTAGATGATGGTTCCTCAGGCAGCTCTTCAAAAGGTTTGAGATTTGGTCCATAGACAATGTGTTTGATGTTTGGAAGAGGGACCAATGAGCTTGGTTGTCCCCTTAACTTCCTTGATTTCTTTGCCCAAAGCTCCATTGCTTGAGCAATAGCCAGCTTTACAGATCTTTCCTTGAGGTCTTCTGATTCATCATAGTCCTCAGGAACAGATTCAAAGATCTTCTTTGCTTCGGCCTTAACTGTGTGACTTATCATTTGCCTCAACCTGTCCAGAAAGAATTCTGAATCAAGTGCTTGGATTAAAGATCCAGTTCCCAGCCACTTCAGTACCCAGGCTTCTGTAGCATTGAATTCTTTCCACTTGGCCATTTCAGCAGGGCTCTTTGTTAATCTGAATTCCCTCCATCTGTTGTATTTGATCTTTTCAGAATGGAAGAGTGTCAGACGGTTGATCCTTTCATTTTCAGCATCTAGCCTCTTGAGAAATTCTTCAAAGATAGCAGGGTCATCCCTGACAATATCTAGAGCTAATCTGATTTCCTCTCTTCTCTTTGGCTTTATCTTTGGTCCAGGCATAGCTGGTATTGGTTTGTTTGGATCCCTCTGTTCACCAATAACTAGCCCACCAGTATGCTGAATTCCATGAGCATCCTTGATGCTTGCTTCAATAACAGCAGCCAATTCTGCTGCCTCAATAGCATCTCTCTGCTCTTGAGTCATCTTGCTGGCCTCTTCTTCCAGCCTTTTTAACTCTAGGCTTTTCAGCCTATCTTCTTCTGCCTTTTCTGCAGCAATCCTTTGCTTTTCAGCATCATCTTGTTTCTTCTTTTCTGCAGCAGTCAGGTAAGTTGCAGTTTTCCCAGTCCTTCTTCTCCTTGATTCAGGACTTTCAACTGCTTGTATTGGAGTTGCAGCAACAGGGTTTGGATGCAGAAGGAGTGTCTCTCCTTCACCTATTGTGGCAGTCTGCTGATCTTCTCCAGCTTCAGCAGATACTACAGCAGAAGAGTCTGTAGTAGGAACTCCAATTGTGGAAACAACTTCTTCAGTAGATGTAACAACAGGTTCTTTAATGACCAATGGTCTCTCAGCTGATGTTGTTGTTTCTCTAACAGTTGCAACAGGCTCTTCAGAGAAGGTGATATTTCTCTTAGCCTTTGACTTTTTAATCCTTTTGGCAGGGGGGTTGGCAACAGTAGGAGGTCCCCTTGCCTCACTTCTAGTTCTTAACCTTTTCAATCGTTGAAGAGGCATTTCTTCCTCTGATTCAGTCCTTTCAGGAGAGGAGTCAGTCTTCATCTGCTCAATCTCCTTGGTGAAATCTTCAATTACCTTATCTGGGACTGCATCTTCAGATTGTGCTGATTCAGTCTCAACAGCAGACTGTGCTGTTGGCTCAGCAGGCTGACTAGTCTGGCCATCCTTCTTGCTCTTCTTAGAAGGGCCCTTTTTGGATTTTGCAGGGGCTTTTCTTTTAGGTTTCTCCACTATTTGTCTGACTGGCTCGTAGAGTTTGAACTCTTTACTTCCATGAGTTTGCTTCCCACCACCCATAGGGCATTGTAGTGAGGCAAACAGATTACTTAGTAAAATAGCATGAGAATGCCTTTTATCACTTAGCAGCTCATATACGTGAGCAGCCCAGTTAACCTTTAAGCCGTAGTAAATGCACACCATTGTGCAGTATCTCCTTCTGGGTAACCCGTCCAGAGAGCTTGTGCTGCAATCCAGTATCTTGGCAATAATATCAGCAAACCTCTGATATTCACCCTTCAGCTGGGTCTTCATCAAAGCCCCAGTCATCTCCTCTCCTTCCTTAGCACAAATAGTCCAAAATTCCTCTTCCTTTTCAGACGCAAGGTCTGTCACATCTCCTCCCTTGTTCGTCAGCTTATAAATTTCACTAAGGACAGCAGCAGATACAGCAATTTTCTTACCACCAATGACAGCAGTCATAACAGTGTCATCACTGTTGAATTTTCTGGTCATGTAGAAATGGTAAACATCCTCTAAGTAGACTCTTTCTTCGTGAGCTTCTAAAACAGGAACCAACGATGCTTCTTTGATCTTTTCCAGTAATGAACGCATCAAATCAGTGCCAGAGAAATGGAATTTGCTGTAGTTTAAGTACCTTCCCTCAATAATCTTGTCCATTTCAGAGATTAGTGAGTAGATTCTGCAAAAGAACAGTGAACTTTCGAAGCAATAGGGTTTGAGAGTTAGAGAGTTTGAGAATATTTGACTGCGTAAGACGACTGTACTGTTTAGATCGGATTTTATAGGTTTCCTTTTGATTAGGTTTCCGTGATTTATCTGAACCGTTGATCTAATCTGACAGTTTTAAATCGTGTGGTTAGGAGAAGCGGATTTCAATTTTATTATTTTAATGTCAGATGGGCGGGAAACTCTATCGACACTAATCTGTTACTTATAAAAGCGCGTTTCTTATGATACGATTTATGACCATGCTTATATAAGATATCAGATGAGTAGAGTTTAACTTATCTGACAGACGAGTGATCTGTTATCTGATATTACTAGAGAATGCCAATAGCTAGTAATCTTCCTCTGCTGTTTGTCAATCCAGCAAGATAAAATAATCTTCAGTCTTCAAGAATTAAGAACAGATCTTCAGATAATATAACTTTCACTAACTGACATTAACAGATTTCATCTTTAGAGCAGAAGTACCGCTAGTCTTACACGTTCCTCCTGTCTTTAAGAATCCATAAGCTAACTAGTCTGTTGAAAGTTAATCCTTGAATAGAATAACGGATAACTAAGCTGTTGAACTCCAGTCTTCTGATGAGTTCCCCCTCAGCTTATGCATCCAAATTAAGTAGTCCTAACTCAGCTCTTAGAGTTGAGAACCTTGCTTCACTTAGAGGTTTAGTGAAGATGTCAGCAATCTGATTATCAGTATGAACATACTCTATCATAACATTGCCTTTTTCCACATGATCTCTAATGAAGTGATGCTTGATCTCTATATGTTTAGTCCTTGAATGACTTGTAGTATTCTGAGTAAGTGAAATTGCACTTGTATTGTCACAGTAGATTGGAATTCCACTGATCTTGATGTTGTAATCTTCTAGTTGATGCTTCAACCAAAGTATCTGTGCACAACAAGCTCCAGCAGCTATATATTCAGCTTCAGCAGTAGATATAGAAACTGAGGTTTGTTTCTTACTCATCCATGAGATCAGACGACTACCTAAGAACTGACAAGCACCTGTAGTGCTTTTTCTGTCAATCTTGCAGCCAGCAAGGTCTGAATCTGAGTAACCAATAAGCTCAAATCCAGATTCTCTAGGATACCACAATCCCAATTCTTGAGTGCCTTTAACATATTTCAATATCCTCTTGGCAGCTAAGAGATGAGATTCCTTGGGGTTTGATTGAAATCTTGCACAGACTCCAACTGAGTACATTATGTCAGGTCTGCTTGCTGTTAGATATAACAGTGACCCTATAATGCCTCTATATTTGGTTATGTCCACTGATTTGCCATCTTCATCTTTATCCAAACGAAGACTTGTAGACATAGGAATAGTAGCAGTAGAGCTAGTTTCCATACCAAACTTCTTGAACAGATCTCTTGTGTATTTTGCTTGATTTATAAAGATTCCATCAGGCAGCTGTTTGACTTGTAAACCAAGAAAATAATTAAGTTCACCCATCATGCTCATTTCAAACTTATTCTGCATCAGCTTGGAGAACTTATCACACATCTGTTGGTTAGTTGAACCAAAAATAATATCGTCCACATATATTTGCACAATTAATATATGATTCTCCCATTCAATTGTGAACAAGGTTTTATCTACCTTACCTTTGTGAAATCCTTTTATTAAAAGAAAATCAGATAGGGTATCATACCATGCTCTTGGAGCCTGTTTCAGTCCATAGAGGGCTTTCTTCAGACGATATACTTTGTCCTCTTCTTGATATACTTCAAATCCAGGAGGTTGTTCAACATACACTTCTTCTTGCAATTCTCTATTGAGAAAAGCAGACTTCACATCCATCTGATAAACAGTGAAGTTCTTGTAAGCAGCATAGGCAAGAAACAGTCTGATTGCTTCAAGTCTTGCTACTGGTGCAAAAGTTTCATCAAAGTCAATTCCTTCTTCTTGACAATAACCCTTGGCCACTAGTCTTGCTTTGTTTCTGGTAACAATACCATCTTCATTCATTTTATTTCTGAAAACCCACTTAGTGCCAATTACCCTTTGATGACTTGGTCTTGGAACTAAGTACCAGACTTCATTCCTTTCAAATTGATTTAACTCTTCTTGCATAGCTTCTATCCAGAAGGAATCATTTAGAGCTTCTTCAATTTGCTTAGGCTCTATTTGAGATAGAAAAGTGACAAACATAGCATCTTGTGCAGCAGCTCTTCTTGTTTTCACTCTATCTAATGGATCACCAATCACCAACTCTGGTGGATGGTTTCTGAGCCATCTGAGATCAGGTTGCAGGTCTGAATGTTGTCCTCTGTTTTGATCTTGCAACACTACTGTTGGAGTTGCAGTAGTAGTCTGTTGAACATTTGCAGTCTGTTGAACAGTCTCTGGTCTGTCAGCTGTTTGCAACTCGTCTGTTAGACAATCAGCACTGTGATTTTGAACAGCACTTGAGTTATCAGCTGAATTAAGATTAGGTAGTATGATGGGAACATATTCTTCATTTCTTCCAATGTCTAACTTCTGTAAATCAGTAGGCAGATCTTGATTAATACTTTGATTCTTTTCAGAAGATTGACTTGGCTCATCAAATACTACATGGATAGATTCTTCTATTAGTAATGTACAAAAACAGCTTCATCAGCCTTTTCTGCAAATGCAGTAAGGTGATTTTTCCCATTATTCAATACAAAACATTTACAACCAAAAATCTTAAAGTAATGAATGTTTGGTTTACTGTTGTTCCAAACTTCATATGGAGTCTTGTTCTGATTTTTGTTGATCATACATCTGTTCTGGGTAAAGCATGCTGTATTTGTTGCTTCTGCCCAAAATCTTTTAGGCAGTTTAGCTTCAGCTATCATGGTTCTGACAGCTTCCTTCAGTGTTCTGTTTCTCCTTTCAGCAACACCATTCTGTTGAGGGGTTCTGGCAGCAGAGTACTCATGATGTATTCCTTTGATATTACAATACTCTTCAACAGTAGAGTTTGTAAACTCTGTCCCTCTATCTGATCTGATCTTCAGTATTTTGATACTCTTCTCATTCTGGATCAGTTCCATCAGATTAGTAAGATGTTCCTTGGTTTCACTCTTCTTTTTCATGAAGATCACCCAAGTATATCTTGAATAATCATCCACAACAGCTAGGCAATATTTCTTTCCACCATTGCTGACTGGATCAATGGGTCCAAATAAGTCCATATGTAGCAGCTCCAAGATCCTTTCAGAAGATTGGTGCTTCTTGCTTTTGAACGATGACTTGATTTGTTTACCCTTCTGACAGGCGTCACAGAGCTTATCTTTGCTCATGACTGCTTTTGGAATCCCTTCTACCAAATCATTCTTGATTAGTCTGTTTATGGTCTTGAAGTTTAAATGATTCATCCTTTTGTGCCACAGCCAACTAACTTCACTTGGTGCAGATGCAACCAAACAAACACTTGAATTCTTGTCAGCAGAATCCCAGTCGACTATGTAGACATTCCCTTGTCGTCTTCCAGATAAAATTACCTTCTTTGTACCAATCTGTTCAACAAAGCACTTATCTGTTGAGAAGATGACTGAATATCCCTTGTCACAAAATTGACTTATGCTCAGCAGATTATATTTGAGGCCTTTGACATATGAGACGTCAGATATCTCTATGTTTCCTCTGATTAATCTTCCTTTAGCTTTAATCTTGCCTTCTTTGCTGTCCCCAAAAGTAACCTTTGGACCATCCACAGCAATTGCATCAGTCAGCTCATGTATGTTTCCACACATGTGTCTTGAACATCCACTGTCCAAGTACCATATCTTCTCTACTTTACTCCTACTCCTAATCCTAACCTACAAAACAAAAGTAAAATTGTTTTAGGTACCCTTATTGAGAGGGTCCTGAAGGATTAGTTCCACCTTTGACAACCCAAGATGTTGAAGTCTTAGGCTTCTTAGGTTTCTGAGTTTTCACAGGAGCATGAACAGTTTTATTTTCATCATAATTATCAGATAAGTCATGTTGATGATCAGTATGATAAGAATAATGTTCATAAGCAGGGTAAGGTGCATGATAAGCAGGATATGCATGCATTGGATGAGCAGGGTAAGGTGCATAGTAACTAGGAAATTGAGGTGCATGATACATAGGATGATATGCAGCAGGTTGCACATAATATGACTCATTTCCATACCAAGCATTTTGATTTTTCTTGTTCTTATGCTTCTTTGGCTTACTAGTAGCTTGCTCATTTGATTTTGACTTAGTTTTACCACTAGTCTGATTGACTTTAGCTTTATCAGCAGACTTCTTAGGACTCTGCTGTTTGGTCTTACTAGTCTTATTTCCTACACTAGGCTCTTTGCTCTTTTTAGCCTTAGGAGATTTCTTCTCCTTTAATTTTTTCTCAGGTGAAGTAGGTCTAGCAGTTTGAACATACAGAATGACCTTACTATTGTCAGCTGATATTAATTTTTCAGTATGGTTCAACTCTTGCTTATCCTGTTCTAAAGGCATCTTCTGTTTACTAGATGTATGCGTGGATGCAACAGATGATTTCTCATGAGACTCGACAATCTTTTCAAGTTCCATGATTTTTCCTTTATAAACTTCACATTCAGCTCTCAGAGATTCATGCTCTTGCTCAAGCTGTTTATACTCGACTGATTCTCTTGGCTTTTCAGCTTTAAGTTTCAGTGAGTTATTTTGCTCTTTTAGCAAGCTCATCTCTTCCTTAAGCTTAACAAATTCTCCAGCAATAGTAGTATTATTTAACATCATTTGCTCTAGAGAATCAAACAGTTCATTATTTTGAGGAGTTACCTCATCCTCAGAGTCATCAGAGTCCTTTGCCATCAGGCACAGGAGAGCAGGTTTTTCTTCATCAGAAGATTCTTCATCAGACGAGTCTGAATTTGAATCAGATGAGTAGACAGCAGTCAGCTTTTCTGCTTCAGCCATCATTGCTTTTCCTCTCTGATGCTTTCTTTCTTTTCTTACTTTCTTCTCCTCTTCAGTGTACTTTTCTGCTTTTGGATATGGGCAGTCTTTGATGAAGTGTCCCAATTTCCTGCAGTTATAACACATTAGTTTTGATTTATAATCCTCTTTATCTTGAGAAGAAAAGTTAGGTTTAGAAGTAGAAGCGTTGTTGTATTTGTTCTTCATTTTTCTTTTGTAGAACTTCTTGAAATTATTCATCAACATTGCAACATCTCCAGCAGTGTACTCCTTTTTGTCGAGTAGAGTGGCTTCATCAGATGAGTCCACTTCTTTGCTTTTCTGTGCTGGTCTTCTGGTGTTTTCAGCAGCAACCAGTGCAGCTGTGGGTCCTGAAGTTGAGGTTTCTTCAATACCCATCCTAGGCAGTTTATACTCGAATGCCTTGAGTACCGAAAACAGCTCAGTAAGAGAGATTTTTCCCAAATCCCTTGATTCTTCCATTGCTGTTACTTTCATGTTGAACTTTGGAGGTAGGGCCTTTAGTACTCTGACGGTGATCTCCTTGTCAGTGAAGGTCTTTCCCAACTTTGAAACTTCATTCAGAGTTCTGGTGAATCTGGTATCCATCTGATCAATGGTTTCTCCAGTCTTCATCTTGAAGTTGTCAAGTTTTTCCAAGGCAACAGTGAGCTGATGCTCCTTGATAGCATCATTGCCTTCGCTCATATCTCTGACTTTGTCCCACATCTCTTTAGCAATTTTGCAATGTTTGACCTTGTCAAACCGATCATTGTCCAGGGCTTTAGTCATGATGAATCTCCCAACTTTATCTAGATTGTAAAGCTTTATCTCCTCTGGAGTCATCTCATGAAGGTCTTTTTCCACAACCGTATCTACTTCATTTATCTTTATGGTCTTTGTGAATCTGAATGGACCTTTAATGATACATGTGTACATGTTGTCATTATAAGCAGCAAGGAAAATCTCCATTCTGATTTTCCAGTCCTCAAAGGACATACCAGCAATGTGGGGAACATGGCTGATACAATCCATTTTTCAAAAAGTTTTGATTTTTCAAAAAGATGCTCTTTTGAAAAAGTTTTCAAAAACCTTTGAAAAACACTTGGATCAAGCTCGTTGATCAGGCAGCTGATTCAAATGAACCACCTGCTCTGATACCACTTGTTGGTCCCAAGTGGTCAGATGAGGTCTAGAGGGGGGGGGGTGAATAGACCTCTGAAAATTTTTGAACTTAAAAACTTTTCAGTCTTCTGTCAGCAGACTAAGCTGATGAAGAACAGTAAGCAGACTAGTCTGATCGTGAACAAATCTTGAACAGACGACTGACCACTCTTCTTACAGTAACTTAGCTGTTTTTCAGCAAAACAGTTTTTCAAAGAGTATACTTGCAGCGGATTGTTTCAAAGTGTTTTTCACAAGTAGACTAAGTTCTTGAAAGATTTTATCCCCAGTTTTTAACAAACTCCTTTTTAAAATCTTTTAGGTAATTCAAAGTGTTTAAAAGTGCAAACTTTAAATATGCAAGAAAACTTTAGATGCAAGATAACACAAAGAATTTTTATAGTGGTTATATGGATAAAAATCCTTTAGTCCACTCTTCCAGATCACACAGATTCTGGGTTATACTATAATCACTTAGATTACACTATTTCTCCACTTACACCTAAACAACTAATGAAAAGGCTGTAAGCTCACAATAGGGATTCACAAAGAAAACCTATCCTCTGAAGTAGAATCACTCACAAAGACGGATTCTCACTTCGCACAACACTCAGCTATTACAAAATCACTCAGATAATGTTTTTCTGTTTTCTTCAACTTGGTTTCTGTCAACAGATGACTTCCACCAGACGAGTGAGCTGTTCGAGCTTTTGAGACTTAGAGAAATTCTGCTTCAAAATTTCGATCTCTGATTGTTGTTGTGTGTGTCTCTCTTCGAACTTTGCTCTATTTATACTCGGATTTGAATTTATGACCGTTGAAGGAAATCAAATCTTCAAATCCAATCTTCAGCTCATTTGAAACGGCTCCCTGCAGCAATCGTACAGTGTACAGTACCTTTCTGTCCATCGCATTTAATGCTGCATTTAATGCACTCTGTTGATCCGAGGATGTCTTCAATCATTTGCCATTACTACCCTTCTCTTACAGCATTTATTACACCAAGTGCATTTATTACCGTTGGACTAATTTCTTGATCTCTTCTACTTTGCTGATCAAAACGACTCTGCTGATAGATACTCTGCTGATCAAATACTGAACTAATCTGATTTGACTCGGCTGATGACCTACCCTTCTGTTCGCTGTTTCAGCATGAGATCACTAGTCTTCTGAGCTTTGAACTTTGAACTCTTCTGATGTCTTCTTTTACTTGTTCAAAATTCTTCTAAGGGAACTAAGCTTCCATACTTAGCTGATTATGATGTTTTGGAAATCATCAAAACCTTCCCTTAATTACTTGTCTTCTTTGCACTTCATCTTCATCTTCATCCAACAATTTCCCCCTTTTTGATGATGACAAAACTTCAGCTAAGTACCTGTACCTAAACTAAAGTTTTGATCCTCAAAAATTTCTGAGATAGAAATAGTCTGTTGGATTAAAACTTGCAATTTTATAGATATTGAACTGATTACATATTACAAGTTTGTTCAGATGAGTCGTGCAAAAGAAAATTACAAGGAGATATACAATACTAATCTATTTGTTTGTCTTCTTTATCATCCTTGCTCTCTTTTCCTTCTTCAGCAGGTTTGGAAGTTTCAGCTTCCAAATTTTGCTTCAACAGCTCTAACCTCTTTCTTTTAACATCAGGATCAAGCTGTTCTTCAGCTGAGTCCTTAGCAGCAGCTATCTCCTTATCAGACTTAGCCTTTGCTTCAGCTTCAGTTTCTTCAGCAGCTTCATCTTCTTCTTCTGTGATCTTATCATCTGTTGATCTGCTTGTGCCTTCATTTGCTGCTTCATTCTTGTCTTCATCATCAGCAGATTCTTCCAACACTTCTGTTCTTTCAGCAGAAGATGCCTTATCCTCCCTTTCTTCCCTCAGTACCTTATCTTCCCCCTTTTTGTCATCATCAGCAGGGTTGACTTGATAATTTGGTAAGATTGGGGTGATCAGAAGTGAATCACATAGAAGTTTGATGTTCTCTTCCATAGCATGCATTTGAGCTTGTTGATTTAGTTGAGTTGCTCTGAATGCATCTAGTTGAGCTTGTTGATTCAGTTGATTGGCTTCAAAATTATCCATTCTTTTTAGAACAGCTTCACCTTGGTCACCTAGCTGAATTTGAGTTGCCAGAATCCAGTCAGCAGATGCCTTGAAGTCTTTCATCATGTTATCTAAGGTTTCATCCTTAGCTTGGATAGCCATTTCAGCTGTTTCCATGATATTTCTCCAACCTTCAGCTGTGCTTTGAGTTCTTCTTCTGATAACATCCATGTCTTGACAAATGGACTTAACATTTTGAACAGTATCATCTATCAGATTTGATGGAACAGCAGCAACTGTCTGATTGGGTTGACTCACAGCAGCCAACACATCTGCTTTTATCTCCTCCTTCATTTCCTTCATGGATTTGATGATCATTTGTTGGATGGAGTCCAACAGATTAGTCTGAGTACTTTGAGAAGTTGA
>CM064878.1:40989208-41076081 GCA_003313485.2 Penstemon barbatus
TATTATTTAACATCATTTGCTCTAGAGAATCAAACAGTTCATTATTTTGAGGAGTTACCTCATCCTCAGAGTCATCAGAGTCCTTTGCCATCAGGCACAGGAGAGCAGGTTTTTCTTCATCAGAAGATTCTTCATCAGACGAGTCTGAATTTGAATCAGATGAGTAGACAGCAGTCAGCTTTTCTGCTTCAGCCATCATTGCTTTTCCTCTCTGATGCTTTCTTTCTTTTCTTACTTTCTTCTCCTCTTCAGTGTACTTTTCTGCTTTTGGATATGGGCAGTCTTTGATGAAGTGTCCCAATTTCCTGCAGTTATAACACATTAGTTTTGATTTATAATCCTCTTTATCTTGAGAAGAAAAGTTAGGTTTAGAAGTAGAAGCATTGCTGTATTTGTTCTTCATTTTTCTTTTGTAGAACTTCTTGAAATTATTCATCAACAGTGCAACATCTCCAGCAGTGTACTCCTTTTTGTTGAGTAGAGTGGCTTCATCAGATGAGTCCACTTCTTTGCTTTTCTGTGCTGGTCTTCTGGTGTTTTCAGCAGCAACCAGTGCAGCTGTGGGTCCTGAAGTTGAGGTTTCTTCAATACCCATCCTAGGCAGTTTATACTCGAATGCCTTGAGTACCGAAAACAGCTCAGTAAGAGAGATTTTTCCCAAATCCCTTGATTCTTCCATTGCTGTTACTTTCATGTTGAACTTTGGAGGTAGGGCCTTTAGTACTCTGACGGTGATCTCCTTGTCAGTGAAGGTCTTTCCCAACTTTGAAACTTCATTCAGAGTTCTGGTGAATCTGGTATCCATCTGATCAATGGTTTCTCCAGTCTTCATCTTGAAGTTGTCAAGTTTTTCCAAGGCAACAGTGAGCTGATGCTCCTTGATAGCATCATTGCCTTCGCTCATATCTCTGACTTTGTCCCACATCTCTTTAGCAGTTTTGCAATGTTTGACCTTGTCAAACCGATCATTGTCCAGGGCTTTAGTCATGATGAATCTCCCAACTTTATCTAGATTGTAAAGCTTTATCTCCTCTGGAGTCATCTCATGAAGGTCTTTTTCCACAACCGTATCTACTTCATTTATCTTTATGGTCTTTGTGAATCTGAATGGACCTTTAATGATACATGTGTACATGTTGTCATTATAAGCAGCAAGGAAAATCTCCATTCTGATTTTCCAGTCCTCAAAGGACATACCAGCAATGTGGGGAACATGGCTGATACAATCCATTTTTCAAAAAGTTTTGATTTTTCAAAAAGATGCTCTTTTGAAAAAGTTTTCAAAAACCTTTGAAAAACACTTGGATCAAGCTCGTTGATCAGGCAGCTGATTCAAATGAACCACCTGCTCTGATACCACTTGTTGGTCCCAAGTGGTCAGATGAGGTCTAGAGGGGGGGGGGGGTGAATAGACCTCTGAAAATTTTTGAACTTAAAAACTTTTCAGTCTTCTGTCAGCAGACTAAGCTGATGAAGAACAGTAAGCAGACTAGTCTGATCGTGAACAAATCTTGAACAGACGACTGACCACTCTTCTTACAGTAACTTAGCTGTTTTTCAGCAAAACAGTTTTTCAAAGAGTATACTTGCAGCGGATTGTTTCAAAGTGTTTTTCACAAGTAGACTAAGTTCTTGAAAGATTTTATCCCCAGTTTTTAACAAACTCCTTTTTAAAATCTTTTAGGTAATTCAAAGTGTTTAAAAGTGCAAACTTTAAATATGCAAGAAAACTTTAGATGCAAGATAACACAAAGAATTTTTATAGTGGTTATATGGATAAAAATCCTTTAGTCCACTCTTCCAGATCACACAGATTCTGGGTTATACTATAATCACTTAGATTACAATATTTCTCCACTTACACCTAAACAACTAATGAAAAGGCTGTAAGCTCACAATAGGGATTCACAAAGAAAACCTATCCTCTGAAGTAGAATCACTCACAAAGACGGATTCTCACTTCGCACAACACTCAGCTATTACAAAATCACTCAGATAATGTTTTTCTGTTTTCTTCAACTTGGTTTCTGTCAACAGATGACTTCCACCAGACGAGTGAGCTGTTCGAGCTTTTGAGACTTAGAGAAATTCTGCTTCAAAATTTCGATCTCTGATTGTTGTTGTGTGTGTCTCTCTTCGAACTTTGCTCTATTTATACTCGGATTTGAATTTATGACCGTTGAAGGAAATCAAATCTTCAAATCCAATCTTCAGCTCATTTGAAATGGCTCCCTGCAGCAATCGTACAGTGTACAGTACCTTTCTGTCCATCGCATTTAATGCTGCATTTAATGCACTCTGCTGATCCGAGGATGTCTTCAATCATTTGCCATTACTACCCTTCTCTTACAACATTTATTACACCAAGTGCATTTATTACCGTTGGACTAATTTCTTGATCTCTTCTACTTTGCTGATCAAAACGACTCTGCTGATAGATACTCTGCTGATAAAATACTGAACTAATCTGATTTGACTCGGCTGATGACCTACCCTTCTGTTCGCTGTTTCAGCATGAGATCACTAGTCTTCTGAGCTTTGAACTTTGAACTCTTCTGATGTCTTCTTTTACTTGTTCAAAATTCTTCTAAGGGAACTAAGCTTCCATACTTAGCTGATTATGATGTTTTGGAAATCATCAAAACCTTCCCTTAATTACTTGTCTTCTTTGCACTTCATCTTCATCTTCATCCAACACAATAAGCTACCGATCCTCGCCCGGGGTCAATCAGTCGAGGTCAATACCTTGGTATTGCTGACCACCCGGGATTCGGAGAACTGCCCGACCCCCAAAAGTGTTGGCGGAGTACGAGCATCGAGTTCCTCAAGGATGGTCGGTAGCACTTATCTTTCTTTTTGGCATGGGTCTCCGCTCGGGGGACCAATTGCCACAATGCATTTAGGAAGACGTGCTATGTGCGGCGTCGGAGGACGAGGTCATCTAGAAAATGATACCTTAGATCGTCCTTCTTCGGGAATCCGCAAATAAAGACAAAAACCTGCAGGTCCAAAGAAGATTCCACGCTCGGGCATAGACCATCTCGATCGACTGGCGGGAGAAGAATCCGAAAATTTCATAGGATTGTAGAATGAAATAGGATCGAAACGTAGCGTATTAGCTTATAACAGGATCGAAACGTATCTCTTGTAAATTTGTACTTTCTGAAGTCTTGAATCTTTGTAATAGGATCGAGATTGTAAGCACTTTCTTGTTCGAAATAAAACTTATGAATTCTTTGCTTCTGAATTATGTTGGTCGATCAATAATAGTTGAATGAATTCTTAGCTTGAATAATTCGATTGAACTTGAATAATTAATTGAATGATAGCACTTGGACTGATCTTCCGAGCCAACAACCAAAAGATCGTTCGATATTCACTCACTTAATACTTCCCTTGGGAAAATCTTTAAATGTGAATAATTAACCGATCATTAGCAATTAATCAATCATCAATGAAGGACTGAAGTTGAATGAACTTTCTAATCTGAGCATTGCCGATCGAACGTAAATTGTTGACAATAATACTTGCACTGATTTCCTGAACTTGCATTGTTGATCGAATATAAACGATTGAAGGATAGAAATTGAACGAAGACCTTAATGCGAGCATCAATTATTGAATTGAGAACAGATGATAACATTTGAACCATTTTTTGATGCTTGGTACTTCAAAACTTTTCTTAGAAAGTTTTGTCAAGACGTTGCAATGCAATGTCCATTGTTGAAGTTATTCGATCGTAGTATCAAAACTTTCTCGGCGTTGAGTCATTTAACTCTCCTTCCTTTTTTTCTTATATATTTGTAAATTACACTAAAAGAAAAATCCGTTGTTTGATCGATCCATAATCCGATCTTACTTTGGAAGTTCCGAGCGTGAGCTGAGAAGATTCTTCTTTTCCCAACCAAACGGAATCCTATTTCTCGGGAAGCGGAACGGTCGGCGCATTTATCGCTGATATCATAGCCGTTCATGATGTATCATCTGATTCGTCAATTTTATTTCCCTCACACGATAAATAGCTTCCAATTTTACCATTACATTTTTACTTCTCGCACATGGCTTGTCCGAACCTTTCCTTTCGAATTTTAACTTCTCTGATTAAAATGGCTCGTACTGTTTCCCAAATACAAGAGTTCGAAATTAGAACTCGTACCCTGTTTTCCGAACTTGTTTCCTTTGGCATATTTTGTTTTGCTTAGAGTATCGACAGGCAAAGGTAATAGTGCTTAGAATACCGGCAGGCAACCTGCTTCTTTGGATTCATCTGATCCGAGGCTGGTTGGATGTTCAGTTTTCTGGCACTGCATTTGGTCGGATTGTGGGTCGACTTCGGTGGAAGCCCTTTCAGTCTCGAGCATCAGCTTCTTCAAGGTGTTTCTTGAAGAATGGTGCCTTCGAGATTGCGTGGAGTAATTCCGTTGGGGTTGCTTCCCGTTGTCCTTGATCGGATTAGGGTGTGAACAATGGTTGCTACAAAGATTGGGCATAGCAATCATTGTTCGTAGATGAAGATCCTAGATCGGTTAAAAGCCCTGGAGATGGACTCCGATCCAACTTCACTCTGCTCCGTCGTTCGATCGAAGGTGTGCGCTACGTGGCGAGTGATTGACATGAAAAACTTTGGTTCCGCGATATGTTCGACCTCCGCATCTTGTGCCGACGCTTGTAGATCGAAGCCATTTAGCTTAGCTCGTAGAATTTGTAGTAGGGTAGGAGTGGATGTACTTTTTCTTTTGAAGCTCGAATTCCATCAATGTACTCGAGGAACCCTTTGTAACTGTTCGTAAAATGAATGAAAAGTTGTTTCTTGCTTAATTCTTGTTGTATGTTATTTGCCTTATCTGTTTGAATAATAATCACACCGATCTTCGAAAATAATCAACCTGAACGAATAAATCAAACATAATTGAATGTAATTAACCTCGATAGTCAACTTGAATATTTGAACAGTTGTCGTTCGAGAATAAAGTTTAGAAGTGATCGGAGCATCATCTGCTTTGAAATATAATTTAACTCTGGAGCCTCGGCAACCAATTAACATTGAATTGTATTGAATATTTGGTTTGTTAATAAGACGATCAACCAATGTTCCATCGATCATAGATTCGACTGAGAAGGGTTCGTATTGCGGAACACCGATGCTTCGTCTCGTATTGGATATTACCTTACTTCAGAGTATGGAGTTTGGCTTGATCGAAAACTAGTCTGAGCCTTGCATTCTTGAACGAAAAGTAGATGTCGAACTAGCATTTGTCAGCTTTGCTGGTCGCTCTAGACCCTTAGTGTAGGCCTTATAATTTGTAATAGGTCGAATCTCGAGCTTGTAATTTCATATTTGTTCGAATTCCTCGATTGTAATTGTTTGTAAAAGTTTATCAATAAAACTTTATTTAATCTTCTTTCATTTCTTTACTTTACCCCAATTGCTTTAGAGTTCAAATTACCCAATTGGACGAATATTTGAAATAGACCGAGGATGAATTAATCTCATAACTTGATAACTAATCGACCAAGAATGATTAATCAAGTGTTATACTGCCAATGGTTGATAAGATCGTATAGGAGACCGAAACATCATCATAACCGAGAAAAATTCTAATTTAATAATTGATGATCTGCTTGCAATTCCGATCTAAGGGGCATAGCACGACTTTCACCCTTAGTCGGTTTTCGACGGTCATAGCAACAACTTTCACACCCGAAATTTTATTTTTGATCTAAGGGGCATAGCAACGGCTTTCACCCTTAGTCAACTTTCGACGGTCATAGCAACAACTTTCACCTAAGGGCCATAGCAACAGCTGTCACCCCTGAAATTTTATTTTTGATCTAAGGGGCATAGCAACGGCTTTCACCCTTGGTCAATTTTCGACGGTCATAGCAACATCTTTCACCTAAGGGTCATAGCAACAACTTTCACCCCCGAAATTTTTATTTTTGATCTAAGGGGCATAGCAACGGCTTTCACCCTTAGTCAATTTTCGACGGTCATAGCAACAACTTTCACCTAAGGGCCATAGCAACAGCTTTCACCCCCAAAATTTTTATTTTTGATCTAAAGGGCATAGCAACGACTTTCACCCTTATTCAATTTTCGACGGTCATAGCAACAACTTTCACCTAAGGGCCATCGCAACATCTTTCACCCCCGAAATTTTTATTTTTGATCTAAGGGGCATAGCAACGGCTTTCACCCTTAGTCAATTTTCGATAAGAGGGGAGTGCCGATCTTGAAGATAATAGATAATTCGTAGAGATGCACATAATAGAGGAGAAAATTAGAAAATATAAATATTTGATTGATTTCTTCAATAGTAGGAGACATAATAGATCCGAATAAAGAACAATAAACGATAGATAATGCCGAAAAAACCCAATACATAGTCTTCACTTCCCGTAATACTTCCTAAGATTGACTGGATTCCAAGTTCAGGGGAGAAATTCTCCATTCGGATAAGCGATCTTATATGAGCCTTTCTTTCCGACCTCGACCACAATATAGGGGCCATCCCAATTAGGTTGCAGTTTCCCTACGTGTTTCGAGACTTCCACTTTCTTTAGCACCAAGTCACCGACCTTGAAGGTTCGGACTCTGACCTTCTGATTGTACGCTTTCTCCATATTAGATTTTGCAGCTTGAATTTTCAGGTTAGCTCAATCTCTTTTGCTGTCTGCATGATCGACCTCCATTTCCCTCAAAGACTGATTATTTTTTGGATCATAGAATTCGACTCTGGGAGACGGAATAAGAGTTTCCACAGGAATAACAGCTTCCGATCCATAAACCAGACTAAAAGGAGTTTCGCCTGTAGCAGCTTTCACTGTTGTTCGATTAGCCCAAACGACTCCAGGTAGCTCATCAAGCCACTTTCCCTTTGCCTCAGCCAAGCGCTTCTCCAAAGATCGGACAATTCTCTATTTACAACCTCGGTTTGTCCATTAGCTTGCGGGTGTCCAACATATGTAAAATTCTGTTGCATCCCAAATTTCTCACACCATTCCAAGATTTTCTTTCCGACAAACTGAGTTCCATTATCTGAGATCAAAACCCTTGGAATTCCGAACCTGCAGATACTATTTTTCCATAGAAAATTTATAACCTGAAACTGAGTGATTTTGGTCAAGGCCACACACTCCACCCATTTGCTGAAATATTCGACGACCACTAAGCATAATTTTTCCTTGCTCTAGCGGTCGAAAAAGGACCGACAATATCAATACCCCATTTATCGAAAGGCCAGCAAATTGGAATAGAATGCATCTGCTCGGCGGGTTGATGGATCAGATTTGAGTGAATCTGACAATAATGGCATTTCTTCACATAATCGACCGAGTCAGAAATAAGAGTAGGCCAATAATATCCTGCTCTTGAGCATTTAAGAGCCAACGCTCGAGCGCCACAATGATTTCCAGCTTCCCCTTCATGGACTTCTTTCAAGATTATATCAAATTGATCATCGGGAATACATTTCAGTAAAATTCCCGTGGAAGATCTCTTATATAGATTTTCTTCAATTAGGGCGAAGCCTGGTGATCGGTATTTTACCCTCCGAGCCTCATTAATGTCCTCGGGAAGTTTTCCTTCCCGCAAATATTCTACGAAAGGATCAGCCCAGGATGGTTTCTTCTCATCGATTTCCATAATATCAACGTCCGGAGTGATGTCCAATTCAATAGCCGGTGTGTACGAAAGTAGCCACGTCATAGCCCGTTCCTTTTTTCCATCATGTGGTCCCATGAATTTAGATAGTAAATCTGCTCATGAATTTTCTTCTCTGGGAATTGGTTGAATTTCGAACTTCTCGAACTTGGAGATTAGAGTTTACCTTATTAAGGTATTTTATCATGTTGAACTCCTTGGATTCGTAAATGCTCTTGACCTGTCTATGCACGAGTTCAGAATCAGTAAGCACAGTAAGGAATTTTACCTTCGATTTTAGAGCCATCTCCAAGCCTGCAATAAGGGCTTCATATTCTGCCTCGTTATTTGTGATGACGAAGTCCAAGGTGATTGCATAGCTCAAATCCTCTCCGGCAGGTCCCTGGAAATGTATCCCTGCTCCTCCTCCTTCCTTGGTCGAAGAGTCATCTACGTGCATCAACCATACTGACTCCTCGATTTTCTTGATCGAATTCACTTCCGAAGACTCCAATTCCTTCGGAATCTTCGTACCTGAGGTCTCAAGGATGAAATCAGCTAATACCTGGGCTTTGATCGCAGTTCTTGGTCGATATTCGAGTTCGAACTGGCCGAGCTCTACTTCCCACTTTATCAATCTTCCAGAAGCCTCTGGCTTTGCCAAGACCTGCCTCAAAGGTTGATTAGTCAAAACAATGATCTTGTAAGTCTGGAAATAAGGTCTCAATCTCCGAGCAGCCATTACTAGAGCGAGTGCAAACTTTTCGATCTCCATATAGTTCTTTTCAGCGCCCTGTAATAATTTACTCAAGTAGTATACAAGTTTATGCTCGGACTTCTCCACCTTTACCAGAACCGAGCTAATCGCCTCCTCTTAAACTGCTATGTAGAGATACAAGGGTTCACCCTCGGTAGGTTTGGCCAGCATCGGCGGAGAAGTAAGATAATCCTTAAGATCCTCAAAAGCTTTATCGCATTCAGCGGTCCACTCAAAGTCCTTGGATTTTCGCAATAGTTTGAAGAAGGGCAAACTCTTGTCGGCTGACCGCGAAATGAACCTGTTCAACGGGATAATTTTTCCGACTAGGCTCTGTACGTTCGAAATTCGCCTTGGAGGCTTTAGATCGTTGATAGCCCGAATCTTTTCCGGGGTAGCCTCGATTCCTCGCTCATTTACAAGATATCCCAAGAATTTTCCCGATCTGACCCCGAAGGTGCACTTCGCTGGGTTTAACTTCATGCCATACTTTCTTAAAATTGCAAAACAATGATCAAGAAGCTTGATGTGGTCCTCTTCTGTCATACTTTTCACGAGCATATCGTCCACATAAACTTCCATGATTTCCCCGATCAAATCTTTGAACATTATATTGACTAGCCTTTGGTAAGTTGCTCCAGCGTTCCTAAGTCCGAACGGCATGACAATGAAGCAATATACCCCGCGCTTGGTGATGAAGGCAATATTATCCTGGTCCTTTTCGTTCATAAAGATTTGGTAAATACCTTCAAAACTATCAATCATGCTAAAGAAAACAAAACCTGCCGTAGAATCCACCAGCATATCGATCCTAGGCAGCGGATAGGGGTCCCTCAGACATAACTTATTTAGGTCGGTGAAATCATTGCACATTCTCCATGTGTTTTCGACCTTTTCTCCTTTGGAAACCAACACCACGTTACACAACCATTCAGTAAATTTGATCTCTTTAATTTGGCCAGCTGCCAACAATCAATCTACTTCCGCATTGATTATTTTATCCTTTTCACGTCCATGATTCCTCTTCTTCTGCCTAACAGGTTTCGCCTTCGGATCTATGTTTAATGAATGTGTGATCACCCGTGGGTCGATCCCCACTATATCGTCCGAGCTCCAGGCGAAGACATCCACATTTTTCCGCAGAAAGTCGACTAGCATAGTTTCCATTCCCTCGCTGAAATTCGTTCCGATCCTAGTAACCTTTTCCGGCGATCCTGGAACTAAGGCAATCTTCTTGTAATTGGGGGCTTGGACGCTCATGTCAACATTCTTGCCTTTCTTTCCTTGTATTTTATCACAATTGGGGATCGGTGGGTCAGCAACTGATCCTGACTCTAAATCGACCAGCCTTCTTTTTTTCGGAACCTCGGGCTCGATTTTTCTCCTTATCGATAATGAAGAATTGTAACACTCCCGCGCCATGTATTGGTCATTCCGCATCTCTCCGACTCCTCCGTTTGTCGGGAGTTTCACTTTTTGATGATATGCTGATACCACTTCCTTAAACGCGTTCAATGTTGGCCTTCCCAATATGGCGTTGTAAGCAAAGGGTGTTTCCACCACCAAGAATTTACTATCTTGGTTACACTCCTTGGTTTCTTTCCGAGGGTGGTACTTAACAAAATGGTTCCCAACGGGACAATTTCCGAGCCACCGAATCCGACCAAAGGCGTGATCACTCGATCCAGACAATGATGCTGGAGATTCATTCGAGAAAGAGCTTCCGAAGAAATAATATTCGCAGAACTGCCATTGTCGATCAACACTCTTTTAACCTCGTAGTTAGCAATTCTCAAAGTTAGAACCATCGAAAAATTGGGATTGTCGTCGTCCACATCCCAAGTAACGTCCGTTGGTCGGTCTGCATCACTAAAGCTTATAACCTGATTCTCCATCGAAGGTGGTTCTAATAAGAACACCTCTTTTCTGGTCAATACGACCGACTTGATCGATCTCATGGTTCTCTTTCTCGCATTTCTGCTATCTCCCCCCGCCGGTCTGCCTAAATTCATGTTGATTACTCCATTCGGTTGCTCCTTCTGCTGATTCCGAGCAACGTGTTGTTGAACGGGGAACTTTCGGGGGCTCCTGGACCTATAACGGTTGTTATAGTTTCCTCTTTTTACAAACTCTTTAAGTTTGCCTTGTACAATCAATTTCTCGATTTCGACCTTTAATTGGTAACAATTCTCCGTGCTGTGTCCACGAGCTCTATGGTATCGACAATATTTGTCATAGTTCAATTCTCCTTGCCTCGGTTGTGTAATTATATCCGCTTCAGGTATCAAATTCCTCTCCTCCATGACAGTGAGAATTTCTTCTTTCGATGTATTCAGCTCGGTAAAGTTGATTTTTCCCAATCGAGGAATCGGATTCGGATCGGAGATCGGGACATAGGCATTGGGACGGTTGTTCGGCATCTGTGGCTTGTAGGTGTTGATTCTCTGCCAAACCGATCCCCTATTCGATCCACCATAGTTCCCCGACTTCGGTACCAGGGGCTCTGTCCTGTTTCTTTCCGAAAGGAGGCCTCGGGTTTTGAGCGTGCTTTAGCTTGTTCATTTCTTCTTGTATCATGTATTTTTCAGCTATCTCCATGATCCTTTCGAAGGATTTTGGTTGCTTCCTACACAGCGCATTTCCGAACTATGTATTCTTCGTCAACTCAAACATCAGAGAGGACAGATATTCGATCTGTGGAGTATCGACCTTAAGGAGTTCGATGCTGAAACGTGCCAACCATTGCCTTAAAGTTTCGCCTTCCATTTGTTTTATGGTGCCCAAGTGGTTGGCGGGCAATCTAGGTTTCCTCTGGCTAGCGAATTGGTGTTTGAGGTTGTCGCAAAATTTATCAAAAGAAAAGATAGAGTTTAGTGGCAATATTCCAAACCAATCGAGTGCGATTCCCCCGAAGGTCGTGACCATGATTTTGCAGCAAAAATCTTCCGAATGTCCATACAGATTCATCACATTAATGAAGCTATTGATGTGTTCAGCGGGGTCAGTAGTCCCGTTATACCGTGGCAATCTTGTGGGCACCGTTTCAATATTTCTTGCCTCTCGAATTTCCTGACAAAAAGGAGAACATCTCATGATACTGTTTCCGATCTCTCTATCTCTGATATTTTCTCGAAATGTTTTTTTGTTTTGCATTATCTGAGTATGTCTAATCGTCGCTCCCGCATGCCGTGCTTCTTTGGTAAATTCTCCTTGGTCTAATTTCTCGTCAACCCTCTCCTGCACAATCTTTTCCAGTTCGGCCTCGGTGATTCTTTTATAGGTCGGTTTCTTTGCCTTCTGAATGCCCAAAGGTTGACTTTCCCAACCACCGAATCCTCTACATCATGCACCGCTTTGGATGGTAATAGAGATCGAACGTTAGACTTCGACGGAGCTGGTTGGAGAGGTTTGTCGTACGCCCTTTTGACATCGACCGAAACACGCTTTTTTCCTTTTGAATATTCGAGGATGGAATTTCAGGCCTCCCATGCATTACGGGTTGATCTACCGGTGATTGATCGGCTCTTCCACTGTTCAAGAATTCCCTGCACATCGTCCCTATGATAGATCTCAGGTCGGCCACAGTTGTGCGGATCGGAATATCCTCTTGTGGCGCGATTGGCGGAGCTTCTTGTTGACGAGCCGCTCGAGAAAGATTATCAGGCTCATTGTTAACGGAGTTCTGTGCTCCAGCAGCGTGTGAAGGTTCTCCTCGCATATATGTATTTCATCTCGTAGTAGGCATATTTCGATCTAATACCCAAATAAGGCCCCACGGTGGGCGCCAATTAATCTGACGTGGTTTCATCGGGGGGATCAATAAGGAAATATAAAGACGGTTAAGGTGTTAATATGCCAATGAGGAGGGTCAAATAAGTATATTTCCGAACGTGATTACAATATATTTCGAGGTCCTACTTGGGCATTACTGGATGCCACACAAGCTATAGACTAATACATACAAGATGATCTAATATACAATCTAGAGGATGCCTCGAGCACTATGTTCGATCTGGGAGCACCTGGGGAATTGTGTCGTTGTTGGCGTCATAAATGCTTGCGGTATTTATAGCAGAATCGGCGTGCCAGCTGAACCATCCGCAGAGGTGTATTTCTCGGCCCACAGGCCTGGGCCTGGGATCGGCCCAACAGTAGAAATCGAGCATGAGCCCCTTGGCCTGTGGTCGGAGCATGATGTACTGCGTTGGAGGTCGGCCGATAAGTCTTCGGGGTCGGATATTGCTAATTACGATCGTGGAGTGCATTCCTAAACAGAATATCCAAAGTACCCCTCATCATTTTGTCCCTCGACCTCAATCCCATTTCTTTTACTCGGGTAAATGGCCCAAAGAAATTGATGTTTATTTGATTGAGTTTTTAGCAACTGACTCTTACTACGAAAATGGGATTCTCATTTATGGCGTTAGCCACGTCGTTCGAAAAGCTCGTGATGAAGTTAATGTGTTCTTCCATCGTTCTTTCACTACAAAGGAAATAATGGCTCGTGTCAAACGACTAAAACAGCGACATGCCTTATTTTCGCATCTAACTAATGCTTCTGAGTATTACGTGGATCCTATCACAAACACTGTCGGAATCGACATAGTGGAAATTGTAAAAAATCTGTGCATGGTAAGACATTATATTTATTCGTACATTTTCATTGTAAATTTTTTTTAAATTGCCTGATAAATATAAGTATTTTTTAACAATTTCATTGTAGGAATCACCATTTTATGAAGCGTATTCAATTAACGGAGAACTCAAGTGGGTTGATTTGTGCGAAATATTTGGATACCCATCCGAGTTCCCATTAGCTCCACCACCCGCTTCTCCGATTAACCTTCAATGGTTCGAGTTAAACGATGCATCGATTGTCGGACAGGAAACACCAGTCCCAGATCCCATCAAACTGCAGCAAATTACCTTCTCACCCCATGGAAATGATAATTTTTGGAATGAATTGATTGATTACAATAACACAGGAGCCGAGTCTGAAACTGACGAGCCTGAAACATCTAAAAACGTTGCCAAGTGTCTGTGGCCAGATATGGGGACGTCAAACGAGAACACTGGAGGAAAAAAAATAGTTGATGCAGATTGTTCAATCTTGGACAATTAATTTCAATCACACTGGGGTCTTGTGTTGGCGTTCTTTGTACTGTGTTGTTTTATGTTATTTGTAATGTGTTGCTCATGTTGTTTAGCAATTACTGTTGTATTGTTTTAGATTATTTGTACTTGTGTTGCCAATGTTTTTTGTAATGTGTTGTGCATGTTGATAATGTTGTTTTATAAATCATCCAGAATTTAAGTTGTATGGTAATTCCACATGTTTATTCATCCAACATTGAACTATGAATATGAAAGAACCAAAAATATGTATTGCCAAAGTACCAAAAAATTGATATATATGTACCAAAGTACCAAAAAGAATGCTAGTCAAGGCAAACATCCAGATTTCATTGATAATCCTATATATTATATCATCAATCATCCAACATGCAAAAAAAAAAAAAATATACGTACCTACATACCATAAGTCCAAACATGATTATCAAGGCAAACCATCCAATATTCAGTAGATGCTAACTACTAATAAATCATCCAACAGTGAATATAACAATCAAGCCATCTCATGATATCAACACATCCAAAATATCCAAAATATAATCAAGCCATCCAAAATATCCAAAAAAATGGCGCCAATTACCTTCGAACCACAACCAAGCTCGTGAGGAATGGGGATGTCAAGGCATTTTGTTGTTTAGCATCATGTGGGTAATGTGCTCTCGGTTCTTTTCATTCGATTTCAAAAACAAACTCACGTGTTTTGCATTATCCATAATCTTGAACGAGAGAAATATTCTATTCTCATCAGTCAGCGACTCAATGCGATCGAGTGCATCTATAATCATTTGAGCCTTTTCATCGTTCGTATCCTCCTCTTTGGCAAAGTTGTAGCTAAGGTCACCCCAAGCAGATTTGGCTGCATCTATGAATTTGTCCATATCGCCTCCGTCGGATACCGGTGTAAGCGTCTTTCTTCTCCTGTCAATCTTTTCCTTCTTTATTTTCTCTTTTTTAATCTTCTTTGACAACTTAGTTATCTTAGAAGTGGCATTTTGAAACCCCATGTTATATGGCGGAATTTCGGGGCCAAACTCGCCACCATCCGATGCATCCGTCGTCAAATCGACGCATGGACTACTGTAAATACAATCATCAATTGTTGCATCTATTATAGGTTCCTTATCGTTCTTATTTGATGCATTAACCGGGTTGGTCCTTACCAAGTCCTCCACAATCTCAACAAAGTCCTCCGCGCCGTCTCCGGTGGCTCTATCCTTGCCGAAAATCTCAACCCAGTCATCGTAATAGGGATATGTCTTGAACCGCATGTTGGCAACATCTGGGTGTGCCTACGATTCAAAGTTCATAGGACCAAGTCATATTTTTGAAACATCATGTAATAATAAGAACGATTAACGGGGGATTTTTTGTAACATCATGTAAAAAAATTCACATTGAAATCACCTTTACATTTAACGCCCACACATCATCATCAACTGTTATTGTTTTACCACTTTCATTACACCCAAACCACTTATCCCCTGCATACCCAAAACCTGATAATAAGTTTTCTTCCACACTGTCAATTTCAAGTTGATATGCTTGAGTAGTATCTTCGAGTGAGGAAGCCTGGCATTGAGTGCAAGTTCTAGAGCTTGCAAGTATCCTGGACGAAAACCATTATCTACCTTCCACCCACTTGAAATTAGTTACTTCAAACAATCTATCAATTCCGATTCTTCGACTGCATTGAACGATCTCCGGGAACCCTGGGTCATTCTTTGGCTTGTATTCGCATCACCGTAGCATGGAATGGAAGACATGTCACTTCGACTTTGCATACACCTACAAATAGTTAGTTAAAACAGCCCAAACATTAAAGATAGACCAATCACACGCAATGGCAAATACATATTAAAGTACATTATTTAAAAAAATAGTAAAAAGTCATAGGTTACAAGGTTAAAAATAGAAAATACATACGGCTATGTTAAGAAAAGAATCCATACAATCCAAAGTATCAAATTAGTTCATAATAATAGGGTACAAATTTGTAATCCATAAGAAGTAATGAATCATCCATTGTCTTAAATAATTCGCGATCCGAATTCCATTTTATGAACATTTCACGGGCTAAGTTATCACAGAAATTGTTCCATGCGTGTGACGTCTCAACCACTTCAACATATTCTTCTCCAACCGGGTCATCGTCATCATCACTTGAATCATTATAAGGATCCCACACCACAACATCGTCGGGAGATGTTTTCCGCAAGAAGTTATGGATCAACAACAATGCCATGATCATCCAATTTTGCGTTTGCAACGGGTAGAAAGCCGGACTCCTCAATATTGCCCAACGCTTCTTTATTTGACCAAAAGTGCGCTCAATCACATTTCTAGCTTGACTATGTTTCATATTGAAAAATTCTTTGTAATTTTGAGGGGCCTCCAGACCAACCCCCCACTCCTTAAGATAGTATCGCACTCCCCTATACAGCGTACAAAATCCTTCTCCGTTAGTATATTCATTGTCACACAAGTAATACGTTCCTACAATTATATTAAATAGCAAATAATGAGTGCATAGGTAGCATTTTTTATTTAACCGGATTTCGTCGGGTTAATTGTATCAGTGAATATGGGATATTGGGGATTCTCAATATATATAATTTAAAGGGCTCTGTTACTTTATTCAGGATGGATCAATCTCAAAGAAGAACAATTTCGAAGGAACAACAAGTAATTATGATAAGCAACGTAAAAATAATATGATTATGAAGAAAAAGCTCTTTTCTTATTGAATAATATTGGGTTCTGCTGTTATGCAGAGTTTAGCAGCGTATTTGCCGTATGTTCAAAAAGTGTTTAATACCATGATTAACTAGGTATTTATATCATACTAAACTTAGCATTACAAGGAAATACAATCCTAATAGGACTCGGCCCAATTGTCCTTCTTGAGTCCGGAGTGTAGTCTTCTTGTCGAAGAGAGTTGTATTCGGCCGGGTCGATAAGATGATCCCGAACTGACTTGCCTGGTCGAACCGATCCTTTATTCTTTAGTCGATCCGCACATTATAAGGGGTGCGAAATAGCCCCCATCAGTACTCCCTCACTTCTTCGAGCGCATAGGTAGTAGAAGCTCGTAGAAGTAGACAATTTTTTACGACTGTTATTTTCTATGAATGGTGCCTCGTTAAAAACCTTACTTAAGAAAAAACCCCGTGGGAAAAAATCTTAAGTAAGGAAAAGGGTGCTACGCATCATAGATAGTCGTTTTCTCTTTCCAATTATGAATCGCCACGCGTCCCTTCGGGGAGGCTTTTTATCTTCTTCCGTTTTTGGCGGGAATGTGATCAGTTGTGACGAGTTCGAAACGTCTTTTCTCTTCTCAGTATAAATAGGTGACTATTGAGTTTGTCATTTCTTCTTTATACTTCCTTATAGTTCGTAGTCATTTTCTTGCTTAGTCGTTCATCATATAAAATTTTCCTTTTATCGACTTATATCCTCCGAGAATCCAAAAATATGGCTTCTTTAAGAAAATCTTCCTCCTCCTCTAGGGAGAATGTCGCTCCCAATAACGAGGAAGAGTTGCATTCTAATCCTTCGACCGAGCAAACTGCAGTTTCTGAATTTGTTGTTCCTGTTGAAGATACCTTTAAGGTTCAAATTCTTTCTGATACAGATGTCGCTGCCCGAGCCAAAAAAGGCAAAGGCACTGCTCCTCAAATTTCTGAACCGATGGAGGACCTAGCTTGTGCTTACACGGTGGATACTTTCCCGGAGGTTGTGAGCAATTATGCAAAATATTTCCCTGAGGGTTCTGAGATAGTTCTTCCTTCTCCTTCTGATAGGGTTACATCACCACCGGAGGGATGTCGAGCCTTTTAAACAGCCCATTTTAATAGTGGTCTGCGTCTTCCGTTGTCTCTCTTTTTTCTTGATATCCTAAAAATATTCAGTGTGCCCTTGACACAATTAGTCCCAAATTCCGTGGCCTTCGTGGTTTGTTTTTCAGTCTTAATGATCGCGAAAGGGTTTAAACCTTCCTTTCGTAACTTTACACAACTTTTTCGGTTTAATATTTCCAGTTCCTCCAATCGTGGATATTTCTTCGCTAGTCAGAGGCCTAGTCGAGCAATCTTCGACTCCCCAGTTTCTAGCAACCCTTCTTGGAAATCTCATTTCTTCTTTGTTCGTCCCCCATCTCATCTTCGTTTGGCGGATGGTTCGACCATGCCCTTCTCGTGGGATCATGGCTCCAAATGGGTTTACGGAGGTCGCCTGCTGACTGGTGAACTCATTCCTGATGATGCTCAGTTTATTGGTGAAATCCATGCTATGCGTACCAACAAATATCAGAGTGCTCTTCTGATTGGGGAAGTTTTCCTTCGTAAAGCGGGATTGAGTGCTCATGATTTTCCAATCAGTTCATCATCTGAATCACTTGGTAAGCATTTTACTTCAGCTTAGTGTTGTGATGATACCTTCTCTACAGAGAATCTAACTTTTATCTTGTTTCTTTTTCAGCTCATATGGTAGAAAATTCCCGACATTCCTCAAAGGGAAAAATGGTGTTGTCCAAATCCTCCAAATCCATAGAGAACGTCCCTATCGAGCAGAGAGCGTCTCGGAAGAGAAAGCTGGAGTTGAGTCATGAGTCCGAGGAGAATGGAGAGGAATCTCCAGATTCTTCTCAAGATTCCCCTATTCGTCAAGGGACTGGATCCGGTTATCCCCCACTTCAGCTTAGAACATCCTTGGGCATTCGTGGATGTCGCAGCTGGTCGATGCCTCATCCTAACAATAATCCGGTGGAGAGAAAGAGGAGCTACTATGGTCGTTCTGGTAACGATTTTTCTTTACCTGGCGACAATCATCCAAAACCTACTTTGGTCGAAATGATTGAGGATCATTTAGAGGGAAAGAGAGCTGTTGGCTATTCTGAGAAAGATTCACTTGTCCACGACGAGAGCGAGAACGCGGTCGATAAGGCAACTCGTGACCTGAATAAGATTCTGAGAAAGATTCACTTGTCCGGCGTTTTTACACGCGACCTGAATAAGCTTCTTCAGAAGGATCCTCTGGAGAAATTTAAGCGAGCTTCTCTTTATGCTGAAAAGGTAACCTCTTTTTAAGTTTGCTTTATAGGATATTTTCCTTCGAAGATCTTTTTAGTTTGCTAACTTATTTCTTATTTTACCCCTTTACTTTTTCAGACTAAGACTTGTATAGCCTCATATGCCTATGAAACTGCTCTCTGGAAACAACAATGTGAGTTTCTGGATGAGAGATACAAAGCTTTACTTCATAGGTCTTCTGGTTCAGAGGTTGGTTCGTCAACGTCTTCTTTCGTTCCGGTCGTAGAGACTAGGGCTACGGCGACTGAAGACCAGGAGATTATAAACAGGGTTCTGGAGACTTCCCGTGCTCAAGAACAAGCCAACCAAATGGCTAAAAAGTTAGAGGAGTTCCAATTTCAAAGTACTGCTCGGATTAGCGAGTTGGAATCTCAAGTATCAAGTCTTCAAGCCCTTTTAGAGGAGTATGAGGAGGATACTCCCCTTAGTGGACTCAGGGATCGCTATGGCAGGAATCCTGACGAAAAAGTGATTCGTGAATTTCTTAACTCTCCTGTCCATACGGCGTTGGTATATCAAATGGTTGGTCCGCTCCTAGAAAGTACTTTCAAGAAGGCGGTTCATCAGTTGGTCGCTTTTGAAATGATAGAGGATCGTCGAAAGGAATAATTCAAGGCGCCACATATTCGGTTAAACCGCTATGGCGAAGTATACTCTCCTTCCGAGCTTCCAGACGTCGTTTATCAGAATTTTCCTTTGGCTCACCTCGTCAAAGAGTTCGGAAATCCATTGTCGATTCCTCCTTCTGATATTAATGATGAGCTCGATGACAATTTTATCGATCCAGAGGAAGATGAAGAGGTTATTGAGCCAACAAAAGAAGGAGACGTCGTTAGCGAACAAGAGATTCCGGAGGGCGATCAGGCTGCATAATATATTGATCCATGGAAATATCTTTGTAATTATCTATCGTAGGACTAAATGTAAATTTACACTTTCGCCCCTTTGTACGTTAAACGTTTCATATTCTGACAGTCGCGTCTTTTCATCTTTGCCGTAATAATTCAGACAAGTGATTAACTTCGCCGTAATCATTATGCGTGTGTCTCTTCAAATTCTACTGTTTATTCCAAGGTCAGTTTTTCCATTTCGCGCCCTTTCCTTGGGTCCATCGCGTCTTTTCGTATAGTATAAATATACAAGGTAAAAATTTGTCTCGCTATTTACCGCTTTGCTTATATCTCAATAGAATACTCCTTTATTAGGTCGATAAGCTTTCTCGATATTTTAAATTTACTTCTTGAATTCCGATCATGACTAATATTTTCGGTAATACATCAAAGCGTCCTTCCCGTGAGAACGCTAGAAATCCCAGATTGAAGAAGTCTCGAACAGAGGGGCCCTCGATGGAACCTCCTCGTTCATCTTCTGTTAGTAGGTCGCTGACCGATACCCTTGTCGTTCCCTCCGAACCATTTTCTGTAGTTAGTTCATCCTTTGCAGAACTAATCTTTCCTTCTTCCACTGAAGTTGGAAGTATGCCTTCCCCTGGTCGGGTGGCTTTTGGCGATATGTCCAATGAGGAGCAGACTTATAATATACCCGTTACTTCAGGTGTTTCTTCTTTTGAGCATGCTTTTCACGGAGAGGTTGCTAATAGCTCCGTTTCTTCGTCTCTTCTTCGTCTCTTTCTACCGCCCAGCTTGTCAGCGGACCCCAAAGGGGAGATGCAGCGGGGGCCGTTGGTGAAGATTCTCTTTTGGATTCGTCTATGACACAATCTGTTTCTCATGATTTTTCTGATTTTTTATTCCATGATACAACCATTGTTAATGCCTCCTTTGAATCTGGCGGGCCTTCTGGAGGTCGAACTGAGTCAAGGCCTGGTCGTCGGACCGTTATATCTGCTTCGGGTAAGGAACCTCGGTTAGCCCTAACGAGAGGGAATCCCCTCGTCTGTTAGATGATCGTTGTATCCTTGAGCAAGTTAAGGATATCTTGCCGTCAGCGACTCCCCGCCCTGACAATGTCCCTCTTGTTAGTGAACTGCCGGGCTCTGTTGAGCCCGACGCTTTGTCATGGGATCTGGGCTTGAGCACTATTTTGCCCGGTGAGTTGAGGAAGCTTGAAAGTACTTCCAATGTACGCCTTGTTCAGTCGCTAATGAAGTTGTGCGAGCAGGTAGACCTATCTTTCATTATTTTTCCCGTTTTCATTTTGATTGCCTTGTTACATAAGGATTGTTTTCTTTTTCCAGGCTAAGTACTTTGCACTCCAGCTGGGTGTGCAAAATGACGATCTGTGGATAAGCAGAGGTGCTTATCAACGTCGTTTGGAATCAGAGTCGGCCAAGGTCAGAGGGCAGAGTCTCCAACTGCAGCTTGCCAATGATGATATGAAAAAATTGCAAGAAGAAAAGTCTGTCTGGGAGAAAGAGAAAAGTGACTTGGTTCAGGCTGCTGCTCTAGCAGAGGAGTCTCGACGGCGGTCCTATGAGGAAGGTTATGATGCCGGTTATCTAAAACGTCAAGAGGAGTTGATGGCGTTTGCTGGTAACTTGACTCCTCGGAGGACTGTTTCTGCTAGTCGGCCTGTTGATAACAACCCTTCTTGGTGATCTTGTTCGACCTGGCAGGCCTAGGACTGTCTCTTTTTTTTTTTTTTTTTTTTTTTAGTGCCCAACTTTTTGTGTAGTTGTTTGGGCTGAAGCTTTTGTACTGGGAGAACGATTTAATTAAAAACTATGATCTCTTGCAGGCAGATCCTTGCCTTGATCAATTTTATTCTGTAGACACATTTTGTTATGCACGTTTTGCTGTTAAGCATAAATATAACCTCATGAAATAATCAGCATAGATTAGCATACTTATCTGATATTGATCTTCGCGGAGAATATTCAGAATAGAGAAAAAGGTAGCTTAATCTTGCTCAGTCAGCGTTTAAGTAACTGAATGATATAAAGTTTGTTCTGCAAATCAAACTTTTTTGATGATCAACCCAGTATGGTCCCTTGGGTCATATCCAAAGTCACATTAGACGTTAAAATGTAGACAGTAGGCAACTCGTATCGATAATCGATTTAATAACTGTTAAGGAACGCTCAGCATTTTGGTCGATGTTCAATCCATGCCTTGTAAATTTGTCTTTTTGTCATGTATATCTTTATATAAGGAGGCTATCATTCCCTCTTCTGCTTTTCTTTCCATAGGACTAATTTTGAAGAGAAGATATCCCTCTAGGTATATTCCTAAAATTTATGTTTCTCTGTACTGGTTGTGAGTTACATGTTCCTCAAACAGAACGACCAGTGTATCATTATATCATTTCTTTGATATGGGAGGAATTGGAAAACGTAGAATTATTAGCCAGATCTAGCCTGCTCAGACCTCCTTCAGCAATTCTTTGGAATATTAGGCAGTGACGACAGTGCAGTCTGGTATGGTGGTATTTATCGTCCCAGTATCGACGTCAGATTTCTTGGACTCCAATGGAGTTCTTGTATGGCTAAGTCAATAGTTCCCCATATGACGTATAAGGCAGTGACGACCCTCGTATGGTGGAGGGTTTGGTCTTATATCTCTAGGCGAGCAAGTATCCTTTTTACAACGGTTTAAACTTGCATGCCTTCGTTGAGGATCTTAAGTTTTCTGCCGAGTGACTATCATATGTGAGCGTGCAATCTTTTCTGGTCCGGAGCTCCTTCAGGTCCGCTTGGATTATTCGTTGATCGCTTCGATCTAAGGTTTCTTTTGTTATCGATTTGTTGAGTCGATCAGAGAGGTGCCGTTCCAACTTACTTGCATTAATTAAGGGAAGTCAAACGGTCGCATTTCTGTCCTTTGATCAAATACTTTTTCAGCCGTTGGATTACTTAGTTCTATCCCTATAAATAGGGCGGTGGTTTGCAAGCTTCATTTGCAATTTATCAAAAAGGATGGAGATCTCAGTTACCTTAAATTTTATTTTACCCTCTGATCCCATAATATTCAAAAAGTCACACTATCGTGATTTACATCATAATGACTTAATTTTCTTTTGCCCTGTACTGACGGGTCCCATGGAAGCCCTACCTTGTACTAACGGGTCCCATGAGGCCTCAATCTTTGTTTTCACAGATTTGAGGTCCGTGGTTTCTGTTTGCACATGGAGGGTTCATATTTACCAGGCATCCTTGTTCTTGGATGTTACCTCAGGAGTGGTCGTTCACTGTGGTGTGCTGGTAAATTTTTTCTTCTTCGACGGTCCCGAAGAGATGCTGCTCTAGGATAAAATATTAACTCCAAAAGTAGAAGCAGTATCTTGTTGTGGGTGAATGAGTATTGTCGGTCATCTGGCTGGTAGTGATCATTTCCTCTGGAAGAACATTTGATCTTCCGTCCCTGGCCATCGAACTAAAGAAGTCGATCATCCTGAGCGGCATGCTTCTTAGGTGCTCTATCATAATCGACGAGCTACTAGGAGGAGATTTGTGTTTCCGTGGACATTGTCGTGAAGATCTCAGATCCATAGGATAGGATCGTTTAATAGTTGTAACGATGTGTAAATCGTAAATAGATCTTTGTAATATGATCAGAGCTATTTGTATGTAATTTATTGCATGTTTCTTGAACACAAATGAATAAAACTTTACTATTCTTCTTTTCATTCTTCTTGTCATTGATATCCTGTTTATGAGGAGCGTTTATCGAGCATATTCATTTATACTCTACTCATTTTTTATTTAGACTTAGGTTTTTAATACCAGAAGCCTTTTTGGTCGTTGAAAAGTAATCGAGGAGTGTTTATTGAGCGGATCAATGTATACTCAACTTTTTTTTTTTTTTATTTAGACATAGGTTTTTAATACCAGAAGCTTTTTTGATCGTTGAAAAGTGATCGAGGAGTGTTTATTGAGCGGATCAATGTATACTCAACTCTTTTTTTATTTACACTTAGGTTTATATACCAAAAAGTCTTTTAATCGTCAAAAATAGATCGAGGAGCGTTTATTGAGCGGATCAATGTATACTCAACTCTTTTTGTTTAGACTTAGGTTTTTATACCAAAAGCCTTATAATCGTTAAAAACAATCGAGGAGTGTTTATTGAGCGGATCAATGTATACTCAACTCTTTTTGTTTAGACTTAGGTTTTTAATACCAGAAGCCTATTTTGGTCGTTGAAACTGAATCGAGGAGTGTTTATTGAGCGGATCAATGTATACTCAACTCGTTGTTTATTTAGACTTAGGTTTTTAATCCATAAGCCTTATTGATCGTTGATGAATAAACGAGGAGTGTTTATTGAGCAGATCAATGTATACTCAACTCTTTTTGTTTAGACTTAGGTTTTTAATACCAGAAAGTCTTTTAATCGTCATAAGTAGATCGAGGAGTGTTTATTGAGCGGATCAATGTATACTCGACTCGTTTTGTTTATTTAGACTTAGGTTTTTATACCAAAAGTCTTTTAATCGTCATAAGTAGATCGAGGAGTGTTTATTGAGCGGATCAATGTATACTCGACTCATTTGTTGTTTAGATCGAGGAGTGTTTATTGAGCGGATCAATGTATACTCAACTCGTTTGTATGGTCGGATCGAGGAGTGTTTATTGAGCGGATCAATGTATACTTAACTCCTTATGTCTTGATCTCAATCAATATGATAGTAGAATTCCAAGGAGTGTTTACCGAAACAATCGATTTATACTCAATCTTGATTTAATATTTAAAGTCGCTAAAATCTTTAATAATTGAACTGTAGGCTAAGGCCTTTATTACAAAGATTAAAAAATAAAATAAAGCAGCATAATCTACTAAAATTTATTTACAATAGTATTTTCTAAGGTTGACTGCATTCCAGGTTCTTGGTAAAGCTGTTCCATCCAAGTGTGCAATTTTGTATGAACCTTTCTTTCCTACGCCAATGACGACGTAAGGTCCATCCCAATTGTGTTGTAACTTTCCCACATGCTTGGATACTTCTACTTTTTTCAAGACCAGGTCCCCTTCTTTGAAGGTTCGGATGCGTACCTTTTGATTATACGCCTTTTCCATATTTGCTTTAGTAACTTGCAATCGTACAGCGGCTTTCTCTCTTAAAGCTTCTGTTAAATCAATATCATTTTCTCTTGTCTTTTCATTTTCCTGATCGTCATACATTTCAATTCTTGGTGTTGGAATTAGAGTTTCGATCGGAATAACAGCTTCGGAGCCATATACTAGGCTAAATGGGGTTTCCCCGGTTAAGGTCCTGACAGTGGTTCGATTAGCCCATAGTACTCCTGGGAGTTCATAAAGCCATTTTCCTTTGGCTGCCCCTAATCTTTTTTCCAAGGATTTTATTATTTCTCGGTTTGCTACCTCAGTCTGTCCGTTCGCTCTAGGATGCCCGACCGAAGTGAAATTTTGCTGAATTCCTAGTTTTGAACAACATTCTACTACCTGTTTTCCCGCAAATTGGGTTCCATTATCAGAGATTAGAATTCTCGGGATGCCAAATCGACATACTATGAATTTCCAGAGGAAGTTGATCACTTGGAACTGAGTTATCCGTGCAAGGGCGACGCATTCTATCCATTTGCTGAAGTATTCAACAGCAACCAGAACGTATGCTTTCTTGGATCTAGCTGTAGGGAAAGGTCCTATAATGTCCATTCCCCATTGATCGAAGGGCCAACATACTGGTATTGGGTGTATGTTTTCTGCTGGTCGATGACATATATTAGCATGGACTTGGCAATGATGACATTTTTTAACATACTGTATGGCATCGTTGTTGAGGGTAGGCCAATAATAACCAGTTCGAAGGCATTTTAAAGCCAACGCCCTCGCTCCGCTGTGATTCCCTGCTTCTCCTTCGTGTATTTCTCGAAGTATATCATTGGTTTGAGATTCGGAGATGCATCTTAGAAGAATTCCAGATACTGATCTTCGGTAAAGTTTTTCTTCTATCAGCGTATATTTTGGAGCACGATATTTTATTTTGCGAGCTTCGTTTTGGTCGAGCGGCAGTTTTCCTTCTCGAAGGTACTCTATCATCGGAGTCATCCAATTTGCTTCGACCTCTTCGATTTCCTTTACTTGAGTGATCGTCGTTTCATCGATATCGATTGCTGGTGTATTAGACATTAGCCAAGTGATCACTCTTTCAGTCTTTCCGTCGTTGGATGCTGTAAATCTAGAGAGTTGATCGGCCCATTTATTTTCCGATCTTGGAATGTTTTGTATCCCAAATTCTTCGAATTTTTCAGCCAGTTGTTTCACTTTGGCCAGATATTTGACCATATTAAATTCCTTTGCCTCATATAGGCCCTCTATTTGTCTTTGTACTAACTCTGAATCGGTTAATACTGTAAGATTCTTTATGTCTGTGTTGGTCCCAAGTGGTTAGATGAAGTCTAGAGGGGAGGGGAGAATAGACCTCTAAAAATTTTAGACTTAAAAACTTTTTACTCTTCTGTCAGCAGACTAAGCTGATGAAGAATAGTAAGATGACTAAGCTGATCGTGAACAAATCTTGAACAGCAGAGTGACCACTCTTCTTACAGTTTACTTAGCTGATTTCAGTGAAAATCAGTTTTATCAAGAGTATACTTGCAGCGGATGTTTGAAAGTGTTTTTCACAAGTAGACTAAGTCCTTAAAAAGATTTTATCCCCAGTTTTAAAACTCCTTATAAAATCTTTTGATAATTCAAAGTGTAATTTTATGCAACTTCAAAATATGCAAGAAAACTTTAAATGCAGAAATAACACAAAGAATTTTTATAGTGGTTATATGGATAAAAATCCTTTAGTCCACTCTTCCAGATCACTCAGATTCTGGGTTATACTATAAACACAAAGTTTACAATATGTCTCCACTTATACCTAGACAACAAATGAAAATGCTATAAGCTCACAATAGGAAATCACAAAGAAGACCTATCCTCTGAAGTTAAATCACTCACAAAGACGGATTTAAACTTCTCACAACACTCAGCTAATACAAAACACTCAGATTGTATTTTTCTATTTTCTTCAACTGGATTTCTGTCAACAGATGACTTCCATCAGACGAGTGAGCTGTTCGAGCTTCTTGAGACTTAGAAAAATTTCTGCTTCGAATGCGAAATCTCAGATGTTGTTGTGTTATCTCTCTCTTCGAAATCAGCTCTATTTATACTTGGATTTGAAAATATGACCGTTGAAGGAAATCACAATTCAAATCCATAGCCTTTAGCCCGATTCAGAACGGCTCCCTGCTACAGTCCTTTCTCTGCTGTACTTTCCTGTAGCAGCATTAAATGCACTCTGCTGATCCGAGAGTTTTCTTCAATCATTTGCCATTACTACCCTTCTCTTTCAGCATTTATTACACCAGGTGCATTTATTATCGTTGGACTAATCTCTTGATCTCTTCTACTCTGCTGATCGAAGCAACTCTGCTGATAGATACTCTGTTGATCAAATACTGAACTAATCTGATTTGAGTCAGCTGATGGTCTACCCTTCTGTTCGCTGTTTCAGCATGAGATCACTAGTCTTCTGGCTTTGAATTTCTGAACTCTTCTGATGTCTTCTATTCTTGTTCAAAATTCTTCTAAGGGAACTAAGCTTTCCATACTTAGCTGATTTTGACGTTTTCGAAATCATCAAAACCATCCCTTAACTTCTTAACTTCTTTGCACTTCATCTTCATCTTCATCCAACAATTTCCCCCTTCTTGATGATGGCAAAACTTCAGCTAAGTACCTGTACCTAAACTAAAGTTTTGATCCTCAAAAAGTTCTGAGATAGAAATAGTCTGTTGGATTTCAAACTTGCAATTTTATAGATAGGATTACAGATTACAAGTTCTTGAACAGATGAGATGTGCAAAAAAAAAAAAATTACAAGGAAATAAATGTAAGTAATTTAAACAAGACTAGTCTTCTAGCTTGTCTTCTTCTTTCTTGTCTTCTTCAGCTTCCTTGAATTTTTGTCGTAACAGCTCTAACTTCTTCTGTTTAGCATCAGGGTCAAGCTGTTCTTCAGCTGAGTCCTTAGCAGCAGCTATCTCTTTATCAGACTTAGCTTTTGCTTCAGCTTCACTTTCTTCTTCTGTGATCTTCTCATCTGTTGGTCTGCTTGTGCCTTCATTTTCATTATCAGCATTCTCATCTTCAGCAGCAGATTCCTCCAACACTTCAGTTTCTTCAGCTTCAGCACCATCTAGTCTGTCTTCTACTTTATCAATAGAAGTTTCAACTCTCTTCTGTCCAAATACCCTATCTTCCCCCTTTTTGTCATCATCAGCAGGGTTGATTTGATATTTTGGCAAGACTGGTGGAATTTGAAGTGAGTCACAGAGAAGCCTGATGTTCTCTTCCATAGCATCCAGTTGACCTTGTTGTCTGAGTTGATTGGCTTCAAAAGCTTCCATTCTTTTTAACACAACTTCTCCTTGGTCACCTAGCTGAATCTGGGTTGCAAGAATCCAATCAGCAGATGCCTTGAAGTCCTTGGTCATATTTACTATAACTTCATCTTCAGCTTGAATAGCCATCTCAACAGTTTCTGTAATATCTCTCCAACCAGCAGCAGTGCTCTGAGTCCTTCTTCTGAGTACATCCATATCTTGACAGAGAAGTTTAACATTCTGAGCCGTATCTTCTATCAGATCGGTTGGAACAGCAGCAGCTTTGGTTGGTTGACTTACAGCAGCCAACATATTTGCAGTTACCTTTTCTTGTAACTCCTTCATTGAATTTGAGATCATCTGCTGAATTGAATTCAACAGAGATACTTGCTGTAAGTTCTGAGAAGTAGAGGCAACTTCAGTTGGAATTGAAGGTAGGGCAGGAATTTCCTTTTCAGTAGACTGTTCTGCTGCTTGAGTTGTTTCTTCTGTAATCTGATCTGCTGGACCAGAAGTAGGCTCTTCTTCCTTGGTCTCATCAGCTTGACTAGGAGTGCTTTCCTTCTCCTTAGTCTGATCAGTTTGCTTAGCAGTAGCCTCCTTTTCAGTAGTCTGATCAGCTTGATTTGGAATGATTTCCTTTTCCTTTATCAGCTGGCTCATAGATTTCCTCCTTTTCTTTGTTCTGATCAACAAGATCAGAAGTACCTTCTTTTTCTGGTTCTTTGTTCTGATCAGTAGGTTCAGATGTACCCTCTTTTTCTTTCTTTTGATCAACAACAGAAGTCCCTTCCTTTTCTTTGGTAGAGTCAGAAGCATCTTCTTTCTCTTTATCTTTATCAGCAGGGGGTGCTTGAACCTTTTTAACTGTGGCAACAGTATGCATTAAACCTGCATTATCCACAGTAGACCTATGAGCAATCCAAGTAAAATCATCAAGTGGAATGAATGGTGAGATTGGATCCTCAGGTAACTCTTCATATGGCCTAATATTAGTGCCATAAACAATCTGTTTCAGACTAGGAAGGGGGATCATAGTGCTTGGTTGCCCCTTCATCTTTCTAGTCTTTTTGGCCCATGTTTCCATTGTCTGGGAAACTGCCAACTTAATTGATCTTTCCTTGAAGTCTTCATCTTCAGCAAACTCCTCAGGAACAGATTCATATATCTTTTTTGCCTCTGCCTTCACAACTTGACTGATCCTCAGTCTTAGTTTGTCCAGGAAGAACTCTGAGTCTAATGCTTGAGTGAGAGAACCTGTCTCAAGACACTTTAGCACCCAGGCTTCTTCTTCAGCAAAGGGCTTCCAGTTTGCAATTTGGTCTTTACTCTTTGTCAGACGGTAGTCTCTCCACCTATTATATATGATCTTCTCTTTGTTGAACATCGTCAGACGAGTAAACCTTGCATTCTCAGCATCCAACCTCTTAATGAATTCTTCAAAGGCATCAGGGTCATCCCTGACAATCTCTAAAGCCAATTTGACTTCTTCTCTTCTCTTAGGTTGTATTGCTGGTGTTGGCATAGCTGGTATAGGTTTGGTGGGATATCTTGGTTCACCAATCACTATCCCTCCAGTATGCTTAGGACCATTAGAATCCTTAGCACTTGCCTCAATAGCAGCAGCTAACTCAGCTGCTTCTATAGCATCCCTTTGTTCTTGAGTCATTTTGCTGGCTTCTTCTTCCAGCCTTTTGAGCTCAAGGTTCTTCAGGCGATCCTCTTCAGCCTTTTCTGCAGCTTTCTTTTTCCTTTCTGCTTCATCTTGTTTCTTCTTTGCAGCAGCAGTGACATAAAGGATCACAATCTTTCCAGTCCTTTGCTTCTTTGATTCCGGACTTTCAACAGCTTGAAGTGGAGTTGCAGCAACAGGAGTAGGATGCAGAAGGAGTGTTTCTCCTTCACCTGTTGTGCCAGTCTGCTGTTCAACTCTTTCCTCAGCAGACTCTCCAACAGCAGGGTTTGCAGCAGTTTCAGTAGAAGGTTCTTCAATGATGATTGGTCTCTCTGCCGATGCTGTTGTTTTCCTTACTGTTTCTGTTGATTCTTCAGAGAATGTTACTTTCCTTTTTGCTTTAGATTTTGGAATCCTCTTTGATGCTTCAGGTTTGGACTTAGGAGGTCCTTTTGCAGCACTCCTTGTCCTCATTCTCTTCTTAGTTCGAACAGGAACAGCTGTTGGGATAGTGGTTGGGATGCCTCGATTGTCAGAACAAAGACAGTGCGGAATTTAAAATTTTTCGAAGCACCCAAGGTCCCATATTAGATTCTCCATATTATATATACGCAAGCAAGAAACAAAAACACACAGAGTAATTAAACAAGGGGGTTTTTGCGATTTACCTCACCACAAGCTAGGTGGTGGCAACCTTCAATTCTGATTCTGAATCTGGATCTGGATCTGGATCTGGTTCACAGAAGTGATCCAAGCGTCTCACCTCCAAAGTTAGTCCACACCAATTGGATTCTGGCAACACCTCATAGTCTTAGGCTCAGAACTGGATCTAGGAGATTTGTCGAAGCAGGACTGTGCAAATCTACTTGCCAATGCAAGATCTAACACGGTGGAACAAGGGAGAGGCGGCGGCGGCGGCGCTAGGGCAGCTCACGGCAGCAGGTGGCGGCGGCTAGGAAGAGAAGAGAGGCTAGGGTTTTTCTAAAGTGTTAGCTTTTTGAGCTCTAGTGGAACCCTATTTATAGAATCCCTCTTGACCTAGGTTTGCAAGACTCCTTATGGGCTTTTAATTAAAGGCCCATGTCTTGCAAGTCTTTCATTTAATTAATTACTTAATTAAATGCCCAATCCAATTAAATCAATATTTCTTTTATATAATTAATTAGCAACTCAATTAAGTATTTAATTAATTAAGTCAGCCAATTAATTAATCTCCCACTTAAATACTTTAATTCATTTAATTGATTTAATTACCTTTAACTTTAAATCAATTAATTCCTTTAGTATCCTTTTTCAACAGTCACCGTCCAATTGTATTGTGTGTGACCCTATGGGTTCACCATCAATTGGCAGCAGGCCCACGAATTCCTCGTGATTTAATTTATGAACAATAAATTGCTCTGGTCAATTAAACAACCTTTAATTGACCACTCCTAGAATCAAATCCTCTATTAACTCAGGAGTACCTACACTTCATGGTCGATGTCTAGCCACAAGCCCACGAAGCCCAACTTCAGGTGAATTGATACTTGTGAACCTCGTCTCATATAATTACCATGTACATACGGTCCTTCTATCGACTAATATTCCTGATCAAGACTTAGGGTGTGTGAATTGATCGGCACCTCTAAATTTGTCTCGATAACTATACTTTCTAATTCAGGATAATATTCCAGTGTGACTGCTAAATTTGGAAATCCCTTGCCAAATCCGTCACCGACCACGGCCGTGGATTCCTCGGATATATTATCTAAGAATCGTATAGGAAATTCTCTCACCCATTACAGTGAGTCAATAGATTCCATATCGGTACTAACCACCCGCATACATGTCCATACGCACCCAACCTAGGCATGTTATGATCAAGCTAAGTGACCTATACCTAGATCTAAGTACGCACTTTCATGCACCGAATTCGCCCTAGCACCTCAAGTCAAAGGACTAAATCGTACACTATTATAATCCTTGAGAAACATCCCATCACCGATATGCGACATGCGCTTCCACAATGGGTTTCTCTGTTCGGGTCGTTCGATGCGTTCAATCCTCCATTGAACCACCTACTCATATGCACTGGCCTCAAATGCCTTGGTCATGAAACGCTACAAATTCATGTTGGGATATGGCTCGATTTTTCATAAAACAAAGTGCGGAATTTAAAATTTTTCGAGTCATCCAATGGTCCCATAAAATAAGTCTCCAAATTATGTATACAAAAACATGAAACAAAAACACACACATTGAATTAACAAGGGGGTTTTTGCGATATACCTCACCACAGGCAAGGTGGTGGAAACCTCCGACTTCGTTTCTGAATCTGGATCTGGTTCATAGGAGTGATCCAAGTGTCTCACCTCCAGGGATAGTCCACACCAATTGGATTCTGGCAACACCTCAAGATCTTAGGCTCAGAACTGGATTCAGGAGATTTGTTATTGCAGGATTGTGTTGAATCTCTTGACAGATCAAGATCTAACACAACGGAACAGGGAGATGGCGGCGGCGGCACCAAGGCAGCCCACGACAACAGGTGGCGGCGGCGGCTAGGGTTTCTAGCTAAGGGGGGCGGTGGCTACTAGGGCAAAATGAGACTAGGGTTTTTCCTTTCAAGGTGTTACCCATTTGAGCTCTAGTTGTGCTCTATTTATAAACTCCTTCTGACCTAGGTTTGCAAGACTCCTTATGGGCTTTAAATTAATAGAAGCCCATGTCTTGCAATCCTTTATTTAATTAACTACTTTAATTAAATGCCCAGTCCAATTAAATCATTATTTCTTTTGCATAATTAATTAGCAACTCAATTACTAATTAAGTTAGCCAATTAATTAATCTCCCACTTGAATTAAATACTTTTAATTCATTTAATTGATTTAATTACCTTTAAATCAATTAATTCCTTTCACGTCCTTTTATAACAGTCACCGTCCAATTGTATTGTGTGTGACCCTCTGGGTTCACCATCAATTGGCAGCAGGCCCACGAATCATTCGTGATTTAATTTATGAACAATAAACTGTTCCGGTCAATTAAACAACTTTTAATTGACCACTCCTAGAATTAAATCCTCTATTAATTCAGGAGTACCCACACTTCATGGTCGATGTCTAGCCACAAGCCCATGAAGCCCAATTTCAGGTGAATTGATATTTGTGAACCTCGTCTCATATAATTGCCATGTACATACGGTCCTTCTATCGACTAATATTCCCGATCAAGACTTAGGGTGTGTGAATTGATCGGCACCTCTAAATTTGTCTCGATAACTATACTTTCTAATTCAGGATAATATACCTTTGTGACCTTCTAAATTTGGAAACCCCTTTCCAAATCCGTCACCGACTGCGGCCGCAGATTCCTTGGATATATTATCTAAGAATCGTATAGGAAATTCTCTCACCCATTACAGCGAGTCAATAGATTCCATATCGGTACTAACCACTCGCGTGCATGTCCATACGCACCCAACCTAGGCATGTTATGACCAAGCTACGTGGCCTATACCTAGATCTAAGTACGCACTTTCATGCACCGAATTCGCCCTAGTACCTCAAGTCAAAGGACTAAATCGTGCACTATTATATTCCTTGAGGAACATCCCATCACCGATATGCGTCATGCGCTTCCACAATGGGTTTCTCTGTTCGGGTCGTTCGATGCGTTCAATCTTCCATTGAACCACCTACTCGTATGCACTGGACTCAAATTCCTTGCTCATGAAACACTACAAATTCACTCCATGTGAATCATGCATACTCGTCCAAGTCTTTGCGATTCCTACGATACCCCGTCTCGTTTCGGAATCTATGACTTGGAACACTTTTAAGATTACGACCTTTGAGACTGTTTCATGATTGCACTCAGTACTGAAGTGAATCGTCCCATAGTCAAATGTAATCTAAGGGTTTCAACCAATCGCTTAAATGTATTCGCGAGAGATGAAGTTGGCCATTGTTTATCCTTATACTCGTATAAATAAACGTGCGTATTATTACATTTATACTAAAGAAAGATAATGATAGTTCCAATACAAGCTAAATATATTGGCTTGCAGGGCACTATTCCATCAATCTCCCACTTGCCCTAAAGCCAATCATAAACGTTTCTAGGACCCATCTTTCTAAAGATGTTCTTCGAACTCATTTCATGATATAGTCTCTTTTAGTGGATCCGCTAAGTTGTCTTCCGAGTAGACGCGATCCATTACGCGCGTTAACTCTACCAATGATTTCTCTAATCAAATGGTACTTTTCTTTCAATTATGTTTAGATTTCTGGTAAGATCTCGAATACTTTGCTTTGACAATAGCTCCAATGTTATCATAACCATAGGATGAAGTTTTATATCTAAACACTTTCTTAAGCCGCATTTAATGCTACATTTAATGCTGCAATATATCTTGCTTCAGTGGTTTGAATGGTTACGGTGATTTGCTTGGAACATTTTCAAATTTACCGTTACCCCATTGAGGCAAGATATGTATCCAAGAATGGATATATCTAATTCATCCACATCAGACTGAAAATTCGAATCAGTGAATCCTTCGAATTTTAATTCTCCACTACCACCGTAGACCAAGAACAAATCCTTAGTCTTTGTCAAGAGCTTAAAGATATCTTTTACGGTGGTCCAGTACTTCTTCACTGGAGTTTGACTAGCAACTGCTCGCGACACTTGAGCATGTTCTACGTCTGGTCTAGTACATAGTAAAGCATGCCACATGCAACCTTTTGTTTGAAACATAAGGTATTTGAGACATCCTCCTTTGTTCTCATTTGATGAAGGGCACATCAATTTTGGATCAAGGCACACGGGTCTCACTGGAAGCAATCCTTTCTTGGATTCTTCATACTGAATATTTCCAGTATTAATTCTATGTACTTAGATTTAGAGAGTGTCAGCGTCTTTTTCTGATCTATTCTATAGATACGTATCCCAATACGCAAGATGCTTCTCCTAAATCTTTCATGGAGAATTGCATGGACAATCATGCTTTCGTCTGTGCTAATATTCCGATATCATCCCTGATAACCAGAACATTATCGACATATAAAATATGAGCTTCATCGTGCTCCCACTAATCCTTTTGTACACTCATTGTTCATACTCGTTTTGATGAAGTCAATTGTCTTGACTATCTCATCAGAACAAATGTGAATCTAAATGGATTCAGATATCACTAATGGAGAAAAGCTTTCAACAAAGTCTGTTCCAGAACACTGTGAATAGCCCCTTTTCCGTTAGTCGATTCTTAGAGGTCAACACCTCTCCATTCATTCCAAGTTTGAAGATCCACTTACAATTTACATATAGGGATAAATCCCTCGGGTGGATCAATCAAGGTTATACCTTGTTGGAATGGATGGGATCCATTTTGGTTTACATGGCTTCGAGCCATGTACCCAAGTCTATGTCTGACATCGCTTCTTGATAGGTCTTTGGATCACTTTCCACATTCTCGTATTCGTGAATGAAACCAAATCGCTCTGGCTCCTTACGAATTCGATCAGACCTTCGAAGAGTAGGTGTACAAGTAGATTTAGTAAATTCTGGATTAACTCCCACTGTTTGCGGGGATGGGTCCAAATCTTGGACTTCATCAAGTTCCATGACGTTTCCATTTCCTTTGACGAGAGATTCATCAACAGAGGAACTGGTATCTAGGAGAAACGATTGTTTCTCATTGTCGCGGAACAGGTATCCAATGGATTACATTGGATACCCCACAATTATATACAAATTGGATCTACTAGCCAATTTATCTCCTTTCTCGTTTCTACCATCGGCAGGAGATCTCCATACTCAGAAGTAAGAGCATAGAGGTATTTTGCCATACCTTTCTTGGTAAAGCTTTGCAGGCACAAACTTTTAAGGTACTTCGCTTAGTATCTTCGATGCAGTCAGTAGCATTAACCCCTAGAATGCATAAGGAAGTTTTAACAAAACTCAATATGGATCGAACAATGTTAAACGATGTTGGATTCCATCTCTTTAGACACTTCAATAAGTTGAGGCGTCTTAAGAGGAGTTTGTTGTATGAGAATCTCATTCTCATTAAGATAATTGAGGAATCCTTGACAAGTATTTGCTATCTCAACTAGATCTAATGGTCGCAATACTTTGTCTTTGTTGATTCTCTACTTCGCATCGAAATACCTTTCTTGGTTTTTCAGATTTGCATCTCACTAGATTCATTTCTTGCTAACGCCCAGGGTCTTTAGTAAAAAGGTACGAAGTATGAGTAATCCCCTCTCACAGTAACCTTTAGTGATCCATACTCATGGATTAAATCCAGATTTTATTTGGTTCGCTCTTGATTCCCTGTGACGGGAGATCTGGTCTCCTTTGAGACATGATTCGCAGGTTGGAAGTTCATCCAAGTTCTATTTTTCAAGAAGCTTAGGTGAAACCAACTTTTGAATCCTACTCTTGGAGATGTGTCCAAGTCTAGCATACCAAAGTTATGGATTATTATCTTTGTATTAATTTGAATTTCACACATTAATTCAAATAAAATTGAGCTAATGGTTTAATTCAATTAATTTACTTCCTTTCAATTAACTTCTTTAATTGAATCCTTTTCCTTTCCAATTAACCCTTTAATTGAAACGTTGCTTAATTAATTAGATCATCTAATCAATTAAACACATCAGTGCCTTTCTTAGATGCAGTGGGATAATTCGACTTATAGGCTACTTGCGTTCTTTCGACTACCTTTATGGTCGAATTAGAAGAGAATAAATTCTTCTTCATTTTACTCTTCTATGACTTTGCAGTCCACGAAGTGTAAACGATCATGACAGGTCTATCCTATTTACCTTTAACCAATTATTTGGTTGATTCATGAAATGTGATCAACTTATCAAATAAGATCAGTGTATTTCAAGAGTCATTTGAATGAGCAGAAGGAGAATTTAGGAGGAAGTTAATGTTAAGATCACTTGCAGGCTTACGTTTAATTGATCCAGTTTTTCAACTAGATTGATAAAACAAAGACAGTGATCCTTGACACTAGTTCCTTTATTATTCTCGAGTTTTGAAACAATTCCTTTAGAAGTCTCGAATCATATTGATTCAAGACTACTCCTCAAAACAAGCCTTTTGAGGTGGAGTTTTGTTTCAGAAGACTTATCCTCAAAACAGGCCTTTTGAGGTGGAAGCTTTAGACATGCTCCTCATGTTGCTTCCATAGCTCGTTCAATCTTGATGCTTATTTGAGGAAACGATCATTAAGATTCCCATACTCTATAGGTGATTCGTTTCACTTTTGAGATTCATCTTTATATGAGGAACGATCCTTAATATTCCCATATTCTACGGGTGATTCGTTTCTTATATTTTGACTTATCTCGGAAGCGTATAAGGCATAGGTTGTCGTTTAAGAACATCATTCCCACTTCTGGAATTTAAGACAATTCTCAAGTTTCTTGCCTAGTCGATATTTTAATCCAGCTATTTTATTAGTCGAGGATAAATAGTATAATGGATAATTACTGATATCTCAGTATCTAATTTAAAGAGAAGACAAACATTCAGTGGACTAGTTAATGAATAATACTTATAATCTACGAAGGTTGGACTTTCTATCGTAGAAGTTCTCCCACTATTTTATCGAAACAATTACACCTTCAATTGTTCGGGAAATTCTATTTCCTAGTAGGTCTTGACGTCCCAGCGGCAATTAATTGCACCCACGACTCGTGGCCATACAACAAATTCCCCAGGTAGGCATACTTATTGCCAATTGTGTTACTCCACAACCTTCAAGCTATTTTGCCTCGGTTTTCGCACTTATCTAGCACTGCTACATCATAAGTGTTACTAATCGTTAAGTCTAACCCATCAATCATGATGAGCAACGGGCCCGGTCGTGAGTTCTCCGTAACTAGTTATCGGTCGATCCTCACATCCCGACCAGTCCTCACCCTTGTCGTGTTTAGTTAAAAACAGGAGTCAAGGAATTTCACGTATTGTCCCTTTCTTCGACTCGGGTGCCAGACTCTGGATCACCTCTATCGATAAGTAGACAACATACGCTAGTCCCTATTGATGGAAGGCTTGGATTTATATAAATACTTCATTTTATTTTAATCCAATATGACTTAATATTTAATTCGAGAGGGGGTTTCTGGTTTTGAAAGTTATGCTAACTCTCCTCGAGATCTCACCGATTCAGTTATGCTTTATCTTTTATTACATCTAGATTCTAGCGCGCAGCCAAATATAAATCGACAAATAAATAAAAGCCATACAAGCCTAGCATGCATACTACCACAATATGTTTTCGATCGGGAGCCGCCTATGTGGGCCATCATCGATGCAATGATGTTGGCCCAATTGGTCAATCTAAAGGTTTCTCAAACGGGCCCTATGCTATTACACAATGTACCATGCATTCATGGCCTTCTTATCTTCTTGGGCTCCCACCTTGCTTGTAAATGGGCCTCCATCCTAAACTAGGAAAGCAGTAAAGCCCTATTATATTACAAAGGCTCAAAGTGGCCAAAAAACAATAATAGGCTCGCAGGCCCAATGAAAAACAAGCAATAAATTAAACCAATCACATCTACCCTAGGGTCAGGGCTCGTCTCGATCGAAAACCACGCAAACAGCTCACGTAGAGCAAGAAACATGTAAACATCTTTTACTTTCTTCTACCTTAATTTTAAAACATCCTTTTAAAACTAACTTCCTATGATTCTTGCTTTTTAGTCACTACTAATTATGACAAAATAAATATCCGGGTAAATAAAAACTAATTTTCTGCTCAATTTCAGATTCTGTTTTTCAACTTTTGAAAATTGCATTTTCGACCCCTCAATTTTCGAAAATTGCACTTTGACCCCAAAACTTTTAAAAAGTTACAAAAACACCCCTGGGCAGTTTCGGACAGCAGACCAGAAAATAAAATTTTGAATTTTGAAAATTTTCGATTTTTCAAATTGACCCCTCAAGTTTCGGTAATTGCAAAACAGCCCCTAAGTTTTCAGAAATTGCAAAACGACCCCAAAAACCGTGCGACCAGAATTGCAAGAACAGTCCAGAATTTTCAAATTTCCAGATTTCAAAAATTTCGAATTTTCAGCCCCAAAAACCCTAATATGCGATTTTTGCCCCAAAAAGTCCTGAAGTTTCAAAAAACTATAAAAACGCCACAGATCTTGAAAAGCAGTTTTACCCAATGATAGATCTAGTCATAACAAGCAAGAATCAACTTATAGAACATAATTGTCACGTGTTCTCATACATATAATTAAACATATACGGTGAACACAATTATGTTCAGGCTTTTGTATAATAATAATGGAGTTGGCTCTGATACCACTGTTGGGATATGGCTCGATTTGTCATACAACAAAGTGCGGAATTTAAAATTTTTCGAGTCATCCAATGGTCCCATAAAATAAGTCTCCATATTATGTATACAAAAACATGAAACAAAAACACACACAATGAATTAACAAGGGGGTTTTTGCGATATACCTCACCACAGGCAAGGTGGTGGAAACCTCCGACTTCGTTTCTGAATGTGGATCTGGTTCACAGGAGTGATCCAAGTGTCTCACCTCCAGGGATAGTCCACACCAATTGGATTCTGGCAACACCTCAAGATCTTAGGCTCAGAACTGGATTCAGGAGATTTGTTATTGCAGGATTGTGTTGAATCTCTTGACAGATCAAGATCTAACACAACGGAACAGGGAGATGGCGGCGGCGGCACCAAGGCAGCCCACGACAACAGGTGGCGGCGGCTACTAGGGCAAAAGGAGACTAGGGTTTTTCCTTTCAAGGTGTTACCCATTTGAGCTCTAGTTGTGCTCTATTTATAAACTCCTTCTGACCTAGGTTTGCAAGACTCCTTATGGGCTTTAAATTAATAGAAGCCCATGTCTTGCAATCCTTTATTTAATTAACTACTTTAATTAAATGCCCAGTCCAATTAAATCATTATTTCTTTTGCATAATTAATTAGCAACTCAATTACTAATTAAGTTAGCCAATTAATTAATCTCCCACTTGAATTAAATACTTTTAATTCATTTAATTGATTTAATTACCTTTAAATCAACTAATTCCTTTCACGTCCTTTTATAACAGTCACCGTCCAATTGTATTGTGTGTGACCCTCTGGGTTCACCATCAATTGGCAGCAGGCCCACGAATCATTCGTGATTTAATTTATGAACAATAAACTGTTCCGGTCAATTAAACAACTTTTAATTGACCACTCCTAGAATTAAATCCTCTATTAATTCAGGAGTACCTGATCTTACGGGTTTTCGTGTGTTCGATCAAGGGTGGATAAACAATGCGGTAATAATATTAGACGATAAATAGGAAAGATCAATAGTATTATATTCTGAATTATCGAGTACAGATTACAAGTGTTTGGAGTCCTATTCGAGCATTATAGGATGTCGTACATACTAAAAGATGAAATACATATGAGAAAGCCTATACTACTATTCTCATGCGAGTCCGAGCAGCAGTCTCAAAGTTAATGCACCTGGGAAGTTGTCTCTTGTCATAAATGCTTGGGGTATTTATAGCTGATTTGAAGGGCATGGGCCTGGGCTCGGCCCAACAGCGTCCTTCGACCTCCGATTCTCTTACGCGCTCGGAACAATTAATTTCAGGCTTTGGTTTGCCTCTTGGTTCCTGAGATCGGCTTTGGTGCTACTCGAACTGCGTTAAGCCTAGAAAAGATAGGGGATCCGAATTTCCCCTCATCAATACTCCCCCACTTCTCGAGTGCGAAGTGAAGCGTGCGCTCGAAGAAGTACAAAATATGTCCTATATTATAATGAGACGAGCCGTTCAGAATGTCTTTAGGATATGCCTCGTTAAAAACCTAACTCGAAAAAACCCATTGGGACAAAAACCGAGCTAGGGAAAAAGAGTGCATATACAAGAAAACATATACCGGCGTGTTTCTAAAGCTACCCTTATCGGAGGATGTTGAAATAGTCATGTCCTTTTTGGTTCCACGATGTGTTGTTCTATCCCTTGATGAATGCTTTCCAGAATTTTCGATCATAACTAGGATGGCCTCTGAGATTCTTAGGGATAAATTGCAAGGACCTATTCCGCAATTCTGGAGAATGGAGGATCAAAAAGGCTATTCTGAGGGGGATAACCCTAAGTTTTTACCCTTGGTAAGTTCAACCGTCGCGGTTACTCGGGGACCTCTTTGCAATTTTACCTTTTTAACCCCGTATATATATGTTGACCCGTTGAAAAATTACTTCCATGTTACATTTCTCTTGAGCTCGAAGTGTTTAAATCGAAAAGGTACTTACTTTAATACATTCATTTCCGAATTCATTATGTCAAGTTCTAGAAGTTCAAAGGGCAAGAATAAGGTCGAAGAGAGTCAAGAATCTGATCCTTTGCTAAAGCTCGTTGATGATTACGAAGAAGGAGAATTCCGTCAAGGAGGCGAGGATGATGATCCGAGCGAGGATCTCGAAGAAAATGAGGTTGATAAACGCAGCATCGGTGAGGGCGCCTTTGTCAGAATTTTCAAACCCAAGCTCACTTCTGAGGTCTGTTGGGATTTTATGGGTATGATTGTCAAATACAACGGTGCGGAATTTAAAATTTTTCATACACCAATTCCCAGGATTTACTTATTAGCACATACGAAAAGGTTGAATACAATTTAGCAAATAAGTTACTAAATTATAAGATGGTAAATAGCAATTTACCTCACCACAGGCAAGGTGGTGGTTTTTCCTCCGGTCTTCATTCAGATCTGATGGATCTGGTTCGTGAGAAGCACCCCATGTGTTGTGCCTCTAGAGAATAGTCCACACCAGCTAGATCTGTGACTGCTTCGATCCTCAGGCTCAGAACTAGGATGGAAACATGTCAAAATCAAGAGTTGGATCAAGATCCAACTCTAGATGTACTTGAAGAAGGAAGAGAGAGAGGGGCGGCGGCTGATCCCATTAGCACACATCGGCGGCGGCGGCTAGGGTTAGGCGGCGGCGCACTAGGGCTAGGGTTGAAGGGGGCGGCGGCTATGTAGGTTTAGGGTTAGGGTTTTAGTGTTTCTTCCCTTTTGGATTCTCTCTCTATTTTTCCATTAGGTTTGAGTCTCTAAGACTCCCTATTTATAGAGAATACCAAAAACCCTAACTCCTTGTGCAAGACTTTAGTTAATGGGCCACTAATTAAACTGGCCCATGTCTTGCATCTATTTAATTAATACTTTAATTAAATAGCCCACTCATTTAATTAACACCTTAATTAAATGGCCCATTCATTTAATTAATACTTTAATTAAATAGCCCATTAAATCTATTTATAGATTTAACACTTTAATTAACCCTTTAATTAACAATTTAATTAATTAGAATAATCTAATTAATTTTCTCTCTCTTAGAATTAACCCTTTAATTCTATTGATTTAATTCTTTAAATCAATTCTTTCTTCAGTTGACTGTCACAGTTCCAACTGTATTGTGTGTGACCCTCTAGGTTCACCATCAATTGGCCGCAGGCTCACAATTACGTGATTTAATTAGTGAGCAATTAATATTTCATTAATTGCTCCGATCAATAAACTTCCTTTATTGACCACTCCAGAATTAATCTCCCTATTAATTCAGGAGTACCCACACCTCATGGTCGATGTCTAGCCACAAGCCCATGAGGCCCAACTTCAGGTGAATTGATCTCAGTGAACCTCACCTCTTATAAGTACCATGTACATACGGTCCCTCTATCGACTAATTTCCCGATCGAGACCTAGGGTGTGTGAATTGATCGGCACCTCTAATTATCTCGATAACTATACTTTCTAATTCAGGATAATGATTCCAGTGTGACTGCTAAATCTGGAAACCCCTTTCCAAATCCGTCACCGACCGTGGCCACGGGTTTCTCGGAACATATTATCTAAGAATGTATAGGAAATTCTCTCAATGAACTACGTCGAGTCGGTAGATCCCATTTTGATGCTAACCATCCGCGCATACGACTATACATACCCAACGTAGGCGCACAATGGACAAGCTATGTGCCCGGCTCCTAAATCAAAGTATGCACACCCGTATACCGAATTCGCCCTAGCATCTCAAGTCTAAGGACTAAATCGTACACTGTTATAAGTCTTGAGAGACATCCCATCACCGATATGCTTTTACGCACTTCCACAATGGGTCTCTCTGTTCGGGTCGTTCGATGCGTTCGATCCCCTATCGAACTACCTAGTCATATGCACTGACATCAAAATGTCTTGTTCATGAAACAACAACAAATTCACTTCATGTGAATCATGCATAATCCTACAAGTCTTTGCGATTCCCTCGATACCCCGTCTCGATAGGAATCTATGACTTGGAACATTTTCGAGATCACGACCTTTGAGACTGTTTCATGATTAATCGCACCCAATACTGAAGTGAATAATCCCTTAGTCATAAGTGATCTCAGGGTTTCATCCAATCGCTTAAGTTATTCGCGAGAGATGAAGTTGGCCATTGTTTGATTTACATAACATAAACAAACGATCGTATTAATTCATTTATACTAGAGAAAGATTATCACATGATAGTCCTTATACAAGCAAAAATCTATTGGCTTGCAGGGCACTATCCCATCAATCTCCCACTTGCCCTAAAGCCAATCACAAACGTTTCTAAGACCCATCTTTCATAAATGTCCTTCGAACTCATTTTGTGAAGAAGCTCTGTTTAGTGGATCTACTAGATTTGTCTTCCGAATCGACACGATCCATCACGTGCGTCAACTCTACCAATGACTTCTCTAATCAAATGGTACTTTTATCTTGTGTTTAGATTTCTGGTGAGATCTACCTTTGCTTTGGCAATAGCTCGATTTGTTATCTTGGAAGATAACCACGAGCTTCGCAATGCTAGGCACCACATCCAAAAGTTGGATGAGGTTTTTCATCCAAACACTTTTCTTACGCTGCACTCCTTGCTGCGAGATATCTTGCTTCAGTGGTTAAGATGGTAACGGTGCTTCCCTTGGAACCCTTTCCAACTGACCGCTACCCCATTGAGGCAAAATATGTATCCAAAACTGGATACATATATTTATCCACATCAGAACAGAAATTCGAATCAGTAAATCCTTCGAATTTCAATTCTCCATTATCACCGCAGACCGAGATCAAATCCTTAGTCCTTTTCAAGAGCTCAAGGATATCTTTTACGGCGATCCAGTACTCTTCACTGGAGTTTGACTAGTAACTGCTCGTGGCGCTTGAGCAGGTTCTACGTCTGGTCTAGTACATAGTATAGCATGCCACATGCTGCCCTTTTGTTTGAAACATAAGGTATTTGAGACGTTCTCCATTTTCATATTCGACGTAGGGCACATCGATTATGGAGGAGAGATATAGTGTCTCATTGGAAGCAATCCTTTCTTGGATTCTTCCATACTGAATACTTTCAGTATTTGTTTCTATGTACTTAGTTTGAGAGATTCCCAACATCTTTCCTGATGTCTCTCTCAAATCTTTCATAGAGAATTGCATAAACAATCATGCTTCCGTCTGTGTTAACATTCCAATATCATCCCAGATAATAAATATGTTATCGACATGTAAAATTAATGAACTCCAAAGAGCTCTCACTAATCCTTTGTACACTCCAGTTTCACATTTGTTTTCGATGAAGTCGAATCCCTTGACTATCTCATCAAAATGAATGTGAGTCCAAATGGATTCGGACATTGCGAAATGGAGAAAGTATTTCATCAAAGTCCGTTCCAGGCCTTTATGAATAACCTTTGTCCTTAGGCAAGCCTTATAGGTTAACACCTTTATCATTCATTCCTAGCTTGCGCTTGAAGATCCATTTGCTTTCCATGGGTTACTTCCCTTGGGTGGATCGACCAAGGTTAATACCTTGTTGGAATGGATGGAATCCATTTAGGATTGTATGACCTCTTGCATACATGAGCGTCTACATCTAATGTAGGTTCTTCGTATATGGTTTAACCATATCTATCAAATTCCTCACGAACTCGATCAGATCTACGAAGTACTGATGTACTTTGATGGTTCAGCAGTTTCTGGACTAACTCCCACTGTTTGTGGGGATGAGTTCCACTTCTTGGACCTCATCATGTTCTATTACGGTACCATTTCTATTCACGAGGAAGCCATCCTCTAAGAAATGGATATTCCTTGAAACAAACATCCTTTGTTCTTTAGGAGTGTAGAACAGGCATCCAAATGGATTTCTTTGGATACCCCACAAATTTGTACAAACTGGATCCACTATCCAATTTATCTCCTTTTTGTTCCCGATATAAGCAGGAGATCCCCATACTCAAAAGAGTATAGAGGTATTTTACCACACCATTCTTGGTAGGATTTTACAGGCACGAACTTTGAAGTTACTTTGTTCAGTATCTTCAATGCAATCATTAGGGTCAATCCTTAGTATGCATAAGGATGTTGAACGAAACTCATGACGGATCGAATTATGTTTAACAAGGTTCGATTCTCTTCTTTCAGACCCTCCAATACCTTGAGGCGTCTTAGAAGGAGTTCGTTGTATGAGAACATCTTTCTCAGTAAGATAATTGAGGAACTTTTAGCTAAAGTATTTGCCATCTCGATTAGATCGAATGACTTTAATACTATGCCTAGTTTGATTCTCTACTTCGTTTCGAAATTCTATGAATACTTTCAAGAGTTTCGAATTGTACATCATAAGATATACATATCACTAATGACCAAAGTCATCAGTAACACTTACGAGGTATGAGTAATCTCCTCTTTCACTAACACTTTAGTGGTCCACATTCATTCGTATGGATTCAATCCAAAGTTGGTTTGGTACGCACCGGATGCCTAGCAAACGGTAACTTTGTCACCTTTTCCCTTCAGACAGGATTCGCAAGTTGATAGTTCATCTAAGCCCTGTATTTCAAGAAGCATCGATGACACCAACTTTTGATTCCTTCCTATGGAAACGCGACATAATTTTGCGTGCCATATGAGTGCGGATCATTATCTTGGTATTGATTGAATATATTAATTCATTCAATTTCCTTTCAATTAACTCTTTAATTGAAACGTTGCCTTCAATTAACACTTTAATTGATTCATTTCCCCTTTTCAATTAATTCTTTAATTGAATCGTTGCGGCTCAATTAATTCTTTAATTGAGACTTTTCTTTCAATTAACTCTTTAATTGAGACGTTGTTTAATTAATTAGAATTTCTAATCAATAAAACATGTCAGTGCCTTTATTGGGTGCAGCGGGATAATTTCGATTTTAGGCTACTTGCGTTCTTTCCATTACCTTTATTTTCGCTTTGGAAGGGAACCCTTTTTCTCCTTCCTTTTACTCTTCTTTGACTTTGCAGTCCTTGAAGTGTAAGCAATCATGACAGGTATACCTCTTTAAAAGGTTCCTATTTGCCTTTCACCAATACTTTGGTTATTTCGAGAAACCTGATCAACTTATCAAAGAAGTTCAGAGTTGTTCTCGAATAGTTCGAATGAGCGGGGAGGAGAATTTCAGGAGGAAGTCAATGTTAAGATCACTTGTAGGCCTACGTTTGAACGATCTAGTTTTTCAACCAGACTGATAAAACAAGGACAGTGATCCTTGACATTGGTTCTTTCATTTATTCTCAAGTTTCAAACAATACCTTATAGATCTCGAATCAGACGATTCGAAGATTACTTCTCAAAACAAGCCTTTTGAGGTGAAGGTATGTTTTAGAAGCTTCAGACATTTTCTTATGTCGCTTCTTTAGCTCGTTCAATCTTGATGCTTGTATGAGGCAACGATCATTAAGATTCCCATATTCAATAGGTGATTCGTTCCTTCTTTTGAGACTCATCTCAAAATGCATCAGGCATAGGTTGGTTTTAAGAACATGATTCCGGCTTTCGGAATTGAGGATAATCCTCAGGTTTCTAAGCCAATCGATATTTTAATCCAGATAATTTATATGTCGAGGATAAATTATAAATAATGGATAATTGATGCATATATCACAATATCTTATTTAAAGAGAAGACGTAAAATCTAGAAGACTAGTTAATGAAAATACTTATAATCTACGATGGTTGGACTTTCTATCGTAAAAGTTCTCCCACTATTTTATCGAAACAATTACCCCTTCAATTGTTCGGGAAATTCTATTTCCTAGTAGGTCTTGACGTCCCAGCGGCCATTAATTGCACCCACGACTCGTGGCCATACAACTAATTCCCCAGGTAGGCATACTTATTGCCAATTGTGTCACTACACAACCTTCAAGCTATTTTGCCTCGGTCTTCGCACTTATCTAGCACTGCTACATCATAAGTGTTACTAATCGTTAAGTCTAACCCATCAATCATGATGAACAACTGGCCCGGTCGTGAAGTCCCCGTAACTAGTTATCGGTCGATAATCACATCCCGACCAGTCCCCACCCTTGTCATGTTTAGTTAAAAACAAGAATCAAGGAATTTCGCGTATTGTCCCTTTCTTCGACTCGGGTGCCAGACTCTGGATCACCTCTATCGATAAGTAGACAACATACGCTAGTCCCTATTGATGGAAGGCTTGGATTTATATAAATACTTCATTTTATTTTAATCCAATATGACTTAATATTATTTTCAAGAGGGGTTTTTCCGGGTTTAAGAGTTTGAGGTAACTCTCCTCGAGATCTCACCGTTCCAATTATGCTTTACCTTTTATTTACGATCTAAATTACTAGCGCGCATTACCATACATGCTAAAAGATAAATCAGTAAATAAAACATACACACCTAGCATGCATTCTACCACAGTATGTTTTCGATCGGGAGCCTCCTATGCGGACCACCATCGAGCCAAAGACGATGGTCCTATTGGTCAATCTAATTGGGTTTCAAAGAGACCTAGTCTATTACACATACTACCATGCATACATGGCCTTTAGTCTTCTTGGGCTCCCACCTTGCTTGTAACGGGCCTCCATCCTAAACTAATAAAACAGTAAAGCCCTATCTATTACAAAGGCTCAAAGTGGCCCAAAAAACTTAAGGCTCGCAGGCCTAATAAAACCATCAAAATTAAATAAACCAATCACATCTACCCTAAGGGTCAAGGCTCGGCGCGATCGAAAACCAGGTAAACAGTTCACGTAGAGCAAGAAACAAGCAAAAGTTATTTTCTTATTTCTTATCTCCTATCATATTTTAAAACCACCTTTTAAAATACCTATAGATTCTAGTTTTAAAAACCCCTTTATAAAACAATCTCTTAACCATCATTTTAAACCCCTTTTAAAATGACCCTTTGATTCTCACTTTTAGTCCCTACTAATTATGATAAAATTAACTTTCCGGATCCACTAAACCCTTTTAGTGCACAAAACAGTTTCTGTTTTTCAACTTTGAAAAATTGCAGTTCGGCCCCTGAATTTTCGAAAATTACATTTTGACCCCTCAACTTTTGGAAATTACAAATCAGCCCCAAAATTTCCAGAACATGCAAATTAGACCAGAAAGCAGAAAATTAACAAAATTTCCAGAAACTTTTGTTTATTGCAAAACAGACCCCAATTTTACGTAAATAGCAAAAACAGCCCCTAACCTTTCGTAAATTGCAAAACAGTCCAGATTTTAAAAAATTCCAGAAATTACAATTTTGGTCCAGAATTGCAGAAAATGAAAATTTTACTTTCTGTCCAGATTTTGAAAAATCACAATTTGCAAATAAGCCCTCCAATTTTCGGAAATTACATTTTTTTTGGCCCAAAAACCGAAAAGTGCATAGATCCGAACATTCAATTTACCATAACAAGCAAGAATCAAAGATCGGAACACAACAAACACATATAAACATATAATTTGATGTGTTCAGGCCTTTTCATATGCGCATAATAAGTTAGGCTCTGATACCACTGTTGGGATTTTATGGGTATGATTGTCAAATACAACGGTGCGGAATTTAAAATTTTTCATACACCAATTCCCAGGATTTACTTATTAGCACATACGAAAAGGTTGAATACAATTTAGCAAATAAGTTACTAAATTATAAGATGGTAAATAGCAATTTACCTCACCACAGGCAAGGTGGTGGTTTTTCCTCCGGTCTTCATTCAGATCTGATGGATCTGGTTCGTGAGAAGCACCCCATGTGTTGTGCCTCTAGAGAATAGTCCACACCAGCTAGATCTGTGACTGCTTCGATCCTCAGGCTCAGAACTAGGATGGAAACATGTCAAAATCAAGAGTTGGATCAAGATCCAACTCTAGATGTACTTGAAGAAGGAAGAGAGAGAGGGGCGGCGGCTGATCCCATTAGCACACATCGGCGGCGGCGGCTAGGGTTAGGCGGCGGCGCACTAGGGCTAGGGTTGAAGGGGGCGGCGGCTATGTAGGTTTAGGGTTAGGGTTTTAGTGTTTCTTCCCTTTTGGATTCTCTCTCTATTTTTCCATTAGGTTTGAGTCTCTAAGACTCCCTATTTATAGAGAATACCAAAAACCCTAACTCCTTGTGCAAGACTTTAGTTAATGGGCCACTAATTAAACTGGCCCATGTCTTGCATCTATTTAATTAATACTTTAATTAAATAGCCCACTCATTTAATTAACACCTTAATTAAATGGCCCATTCATTTAATTAATACTTTAATTAAATAGCCCATTAAATCTATTTATAGATTTAACACTTTAATTAACCCTTTAATTAACAATTTAATTAATTAGAATAATCTAATTAATTTTCTCTCTCTTAGAATTAACCCTTTAATTCTATTGATTTAATTCTTTAAATCAATTCTTTCTTCAGTTGACTGTCACAGTTCCAACTGTATTGTGTGTGACCCTCTAGGTTCACCATCAATTGGCCGCAGGCTCACAATTACGTGATTTAATTAGTGAGCAATTAATATTTCATTAATTGCTCCGATCAATAAACTTCCTTTATTGACCACTCCAGAATTAATCTCCCTATTAATTCAGGAGTACCCACACCTCATGGTCGATGTCTAGCCACAAGCCCATGAGGCCCAACTTCAGGTGAATTGATCTCAGTGAACCTCACCTCTTATAAGTACCATGTACATACGGTCCCTCTATCGACTAATTTCCCGATCGAGACCTAGGGTGTGTGAATTGATCGGCACCTCTAATTATCTCGATAACTATACTTTCTAATTCAGGATAATGATTCCAGTGTGACTGCTAAATCTGGAAACCCCTTTCCAAATCCGTCACCGACCGTGGCCACGGGTTTCTCGGAACATATTATCTAAGAATGTATAGGAAATTCTCTCAATGAACTACGTCGAGTCGGTAGATCCCATTTTGATGCTAACCATCCGCGCATACGACTATACATACCCAACGTAGGCGCACAATGGACAAGCTATGTGCCCGGCTCCTAAATCAAAGTATGCACACCCGTATACCGAATTCGCCCTAGCATCTCAAGTCTAAGGACTAAATCGTACACTGTTATAAGTCTTGAGAGACATCCCATCACCGATATGCTTTTACGCACTTCCACAATGGGTCTCTCTGTTCGGGTCGTTCGATGCGTTCGATCCCCTATCGAACTACCTAGTCATATGCACTGACATCAAAATGTCTTGTTCATGAAACAACAACAAATTCACTTCATGTGAATCATGCATAATCCTACAAGTCTTTGCGATTCCCTCGATACCCCGTCTCGATAGGAATCTATGACTTGGAACATTTTCGAGATCACGACCTTTGAGACTGTTTCATGATTAATCGCACCCAATACTGAAGTGAATAATCTCTTAGTCATAAGTGATCTCAGGGTTTCATCCAATCGCTTAAGTTATTCGCGAGAGATGAAGTTGGCCATTGTTTGATTTACATAACATAAACAAACGATCGTATTAATTCATTTATACTAGAGAAAGATTATCACATGATAGTCCTTATACAAGCAAAAATCTATTGGCTTGCAGGGCACTATCCCATCAAGGTCGTGACCTCGAACACGTCAGAACTTCCTGCTAAAGAAACCTCCTGTTGTTTTTCGAAGAAAGATCGCGTTTATCTTGAGACGGAGTTTGGGAAATATCTTCCGAAAGGGTTTTCGATCGTCATTCCCTCTTATTCCGACCGTGCTACTGAGCCCCCAGCTGGTTGTCAATCCTTTTATGAGGGTCAATTTTTCTGTGGTTTACGTATTCCATTCATTCCCCTTATCAAAAATGTCCTTTCTTTCTTTTCGCTGTCCCCCGCTCAACTTCTCCCGCACTCCGTCGCCTACATAGTGGCATTCAGTGCTCTAATGGAGGCAAAAGGGGAAGAGGCTTCTTTTAGCAACTTCTGGCATACCTTCCGAATGGAATTAAGTAAGGGCTCCAATGCGGGGTTCGTATCCATTCTCCAGAGGTCGAAACGACCTTTTCTTACTAAGATAGCAACAAAACAAAGTGTAGGCTGGAAGAGGAGATTCTTCTTCATGAAGGGTCCTAATGTTCCTGCGTCGGAAGGTAGTTTAAAGACTAGACCGTATCGATGGGATGGTGCGGATTCCTGGTCGTATGGTTCTCGCAGAATCCGAGAAAAGCTCAGACAGCGTCTTTCCGACGATTTTCTCGAACAAATGCGATCCAATCCTTACTATACCAAATCCCTAGTTCAAGAAGGCGTATTACGATTGGCTGGGTTGAGCCGTTGTGACTCTCCCGCCCCGGCAATCAAGTATCCCAATTCATCCTCTAAAGGATCTCGTATGCAAACTAATGTCCTGCCCACCTCTGGTGCTCCGCCCCACGAGATTCCTTCTTTGAGTAAGCTCCTTGTCTTCTGTCTACTTTGAGGTTTATCCGAACAAGTCTCTTTGTCTAAATCCGTGCCTGATTTGTATTACTCCGCAGGTCGAATCGTTGAGAATTTTCGAGTGTCCGCCGCCGGCTTGGTTGGAAATAAACCATTTTATTTTGAGCCATCACCACGTACTTCCGAGAGGACTGCGGACCCACATAATATAGGTGGGAATTCAGTCGTTATAACAGCTACGCTTCCCGATTTGAGAGGGGTTGGTACTATGAGTTGCCTGAATTCTGCCACTGTCGGGCCTCTTCGAGCTCTGTTTTCCCCGGATACTTCCGTTCCTTCATCAGTTGGCTATAGCCAGCACTCTTGGAATCGAATTCAGGGCGTCCAGGAGTATGAGAAGCTCCTAAGTCGAAAAAGAAATGCTGGAAATCCCGGGCCCTCAAGGAGGGTAAAACCTTTTGGTATGAAATCTGACTCTGTTCCATGTCGAGAAGGTAGGTCGGAGCCTGATGTGGCAGACTTTATGGAAGAACATCTTCGAGGTAGCAGAGCTGTTGGATACCCTGAAGATGGCACCATTCTGACTGATTTGGATGCGGGTGGGGAGAACGAGTTTGATAAAGCCACTAGGATCTACATGGCTAGTCGGTTTAAACGGGACATTCTGCTTCAGTCCGTTAAAGGGGATTTTGAGGTTTTAAGTGACTTCTCCAGGACGTACCACGAGGTAAATACATATCTTTCGACCAACTATTCTTTCCTTAGTGCCCTTAATATTCCTGTGATATCTCTTCTTACTTTTTTAGGTCGGAGATCTGTTTGCCACCCAAACATATCGCTTAGCCTTGCTGGAACAAGAGTCGCAGGATGCTCACGATGCATATGCGCAAATTTTCGTCGACAATCAATCTCTTCGATCTCAGTTAGCAGAAAGTCAACAGGAACTAACTCAAATAAAGAAGGAACTTGAAAAAGCTACTAAGAAACGTTCCTCGTCCGTGGAGGAAGATTTGCTGGCGTCTGTTACAGAGAGAAGTGCCCTCGAGGCAGAGCTGAAGAAAGTAAAGATAGACCTAGAGCTGGCGAAGCAAGATTCCGAGCGTGCTTATGCCCAGGGCCGGGAAGAAGCCGAGATTCCGGCCATACGAGAATTCTTGGAATCCCCTGTCTTAGACCCTTTGGTTCAAAGGAAAACGGGAGAAATTCTTCAGGCGATTTTTTATAAAGGGGTTCAACAATTAGTCGCGGCCGAGAAAATTCCGGATGATATGGAGGAATACTTTAAGTATATGGACCCTTTCAAGAATGCTGAAGGGAAGGATTATAAAGCTTCCTCTTTACCCAAGGCGAATACTAACTGGCAGGAACATCGTTTTGCCCCCTTAGTTGAGGAGTATGGCATTCCGATGCCTAACCCTGATGTGCTCGAGTACTCCTGCGACGATCCTTCTAATGTGTCCGGGGAGAAAGGCGAAGATGTCAATATAGGCAATGCCCCGGATAAGGGAGACGGTCGATCTGTCGACCATGCTGGGTAATTATCCAGCTTCAAATATATATATCGTCTGATCTTCAGTTTAGCGAGTTATAGGGGTTGAGCAAGCCGGAGGGGGCGATTCAAAGATCTCTAGTTAGGAATCAATTGTATTTACTCATGTAACCCAATTTTGTAAACGAGTTAACTTTATATTTTTTGATCTGATTCGTGTAACTTGTGAATTCTAACTTTATAAATATCGATAGCTTTTCACGCTTTCTACTCGAACTTTATTTATCCGAGTGGGGTTTCTCTTCACGGTTGCGTCGATTCGTTATCACAATTGTAGTGTGTAGCGTCTATAAATATTAGGATCTCTTCTCATTACTCACACGACATCCTTCCTTACAGAGATCGGAGCTCTCCCCATATTTTCTGCATTTTCTGAATTCCTTAAAAAGTAAAGAACTTAGCTTGTCGATCCCGAATTCGCTTACCATGGAGAACGTATTAGGCAAAGCTATCGATCCCAGGTCGCTATTTGGTGGTTCGAAAAATAAGAGCTCGAGCAAAGACCAGAAAGAACAGAAGGCTGCCAAGGAGGCCAAGCCTTCTAAATCTTCTTCTAAGACCTCCCTGTCTTCCCCGAAAGCTCCTAAAGGGGGGGAAAATAAGAAGGAGAAAACCACTTCCTCCAAGCAAACCAAAGGTACTTCCGGCAAGTCCATTCTGGATGAAGAGCTCGAGGCTGCGCTCGGGGGTTCTTCCCCGAAAGTGGTCGACTCTCCGAGTGAAGATCCCGTTCGAGAAAAGACTCCTATTCCTTCTTCGAATAAGAGGCCTTATTCCGATGGGGTCACTCCCATTGAGGCTTTACAAAATCTTGCTATTGATAGCAAGTCATCTTCCGATGCCTCGACCGTTCCTCCCGCAGGGAATCTCAGCAAAAAATCCAAGTTAGAGATTGGTGGAGGGACCTCTGCTGAAACTTTAGGAATTGATAATCCTTCCCGACCTCTTGTTGATTCCTCTCCTCCAAAAGTTGCTTCTTCCCTGCACGAGGAGTTGAAAGATGGATCTCCTTCTAAGGTTGACTCCATGGGTAACTTGTTGCAAGCTAACTTTACTTCTTCGGAGACCGACATACCCAAGGAGAGAAACGCGTCCAAGGAGAGGAACATAGAAGAGTTGTTCGAGTCTGGGCAGCACTTCCTTTTTCAGGTGTACTCTCTTTTCTTTTCTTTTTTTTTTTTTTTTTTTTTTTTTTTTTTTAAACTGCCGATCCCTCTAACAGGCTGGACAAGATTTCATTGAGCTCAAAACATATGCTGAGCGGGAAGCGAATCAGCGTTCTGCTATCTCCCTCGAGCTGGAGGAGAGGAAAATCGAGTTTGATCGTGTCCTCGCAGAGAAGCTTGCTTTAGAGAGGGAGAAGACTGCTAAAGAGCATGGAGAAGAGATCCATAAGCAACTGAACGACGAGCTCGAGAAACTAAAGAGTTTTCATGAGCAGGAGAGACAAGAGTCCGTTCGCCGAGAAAAGGAAGCTTATGATCGTGGATTTGCAGCAGGATGTGAGGCTCGCAATGCTGAGCTTCGAAAGATTCTCTCTGACAATAAGCTTGTTTAGATGTTGTCTCTTATTTACCCGGACTTGTAGTATACTGTTTTTACTTGTGCTATCCTGAATAATTTTCAGATATTTTATTCTCTATGGCTTGTAATAATTTACTTTCTTCTCGAATCGCATGTTCCTCTTATGTGTTCTTTCTTTGATCATTCTTTAGTTTGCTTTCTTGATCTTTCGATCTTGGCGTAGTAATTCCGCTTAATTTCCAAAAGTAATTTCACTTTCTTTTCCCGGTGAAATTCTCGGGAGTCGCGACAATCTTTTGATCTTGACCGTTTCTTTTGTTCTCTGATAGCCGTTGGATTTTTAAGAATAGTATCTATAAATGGGGCTCTTCGTTTTGCATTCTTATAATATTTTTTGAAAACAGACTCCTTCGATCATGCTGAATAGGAGATTTTGTTGCTCGACTCAATATTTTGAATATCGGGTTAGGAGTTATTCTGCGTATCATAGTAAAATTTATACTTCAATCTCGACTAGGGTATCTGCAGGCGAATGCTATTTCAACCTTGAAGACCAATAAGCTTTATTGCTGACCATCCACGACCCCAATGGCCCATGGCCTTTGTGTGGTTTAGGGAGGCTCTGGCGTCAAGTTTTTCGAGGGTATGACGCAATTTGCTATGCTCTCTTTTGAAAACGTTTCGGGTAGTAGTTCGGAGATTGATGTCCTTCATAAAATGTTCGCGTTTCTCCTGGGAAAGAGATGTATCGCCCTTCTCCTTTTCGAAGAATTTCGACCATAGTCGAAGACTTGTTGGCTCAATAGGCATCTCCTGGTCGAGTAAAGACATTATCGTCCGCCGAAAATTTCATAGGATCGCCTAGCTATGAAACTCCTCTTTTCGGTCTTGTTCGGATAAATAGATTTTTCTTTTTCAATATTCTCATAACTGTAAAAGGTACTTAGTATCGAAGGATTGGCCTTATATGTAATTGTAGTTGATGTCTCTGTAATTTGTAATCGATAGATATGTCGGGCTCGGAATATAGTAATTTTATCGACTTTTACTTATCCCTGGGCCAATTATTGATAACGCTTTCTTTACAAGCTGTATTTTGATTTCTTCATGATTTTCCTCCGATGATTGGAACTGAGACTATATAAGATAAATTCGAGCAGAATGACTTTGACATTTTATTCGCTTTTACCGAAACAGTTTTTGTATTCTCGGGAATCGTAACGGTCGGCGCATTTACCGCTTTATCTCAGCCGTTAGTATTATCAAATCTGAGTCGTCGATTGCCTTTTCCTTCCACTATATATAGTTCCGTATCTACCTTCAAATTTTACATTTCAGTAACATTTCTGATCGGCCCTATGAATGAGATTTTAGTCTCTCTGGCCATCATGCTCCGTTTGCTATCTCCGACTGAACTGTTCGAGTTTTTCCTTCGAACCATTTACAAATTTCACTCTCTCCTGATGGCAACTTATTTCGACTAGGGTATCGACAGGCGAAAATAATTGCGACTGGGGTACCGGCAGGCGACCAGCTCTCTCTGATTCCAAGTCTTTGAGGCGGGCTCGACCTCCTGTACTCTGATCTCTATCCAGTCGGGATAGTGGGTCAACTGCTGGAGGAGTTTTTCTGCACTCGATCTCTACTTCTTCAAGATATTTCTTGAAGAAAACTGCCTTCGAGATTGCGTGGAGTTATTTCCCTAGGGGTTGCTTGCTTCTTTCTCGATCTGGTCCGATGTGGAGTGATTATCGAGGAAGTGAAGGATGAAGGGTGGAAGTGTTAGCCCTGCCTCGCCTTCCTCCTTTAATCATGGAAGAATTCTAGCGTAGGGTTGATTTGTAATAGGGTTACATTAAATGTAAAGTCTTGACTTTGTTCGATTTTACTTGTTATTGTAATTTCGAACTCTCTTGTAACTGTTTGTAATGTCATGAATGAGATATTTATTTCTCTTATCATCCTTACTTGTTATCCTGTATAATTGCTTTTGTATACTGTTATCGAGCATCAATTTCTCTGCTTCAAAAATATGAACAAGCGCCATTCTTTACCAACTTTGATAAATATTTAGATGATAGATGATAATCGACATTCCTCGATTTTGAATATAACCTGCAGGAGATTTTCATTCCCCCGTCAAATACATAATAATTAAGACATCAAACAGAAGAATCCAAGATGACCTTTGAGTAACCATTTTAATCTGAGGGGCTAAATTCCCTAGTCGGACAAATAATCGTGAAGTAATAATCGAAAAAGGGTCTCGATCGATCTTGAATAATAGCTTTGACCTAAGTGTCGTAAAGATGGCTGTTAGCCTTAGACGAACGAATAATTATGGAGAAATAATAGAATAGAATGCTGGTTGATCTCGGTTGATCGAGGATAATAATTTCGATCTAAGGGGCGTAGCAACGGCTTTCACCCTTAGTCGTTTCAGAGCAATCTTAGCTCGAGGGTCGTAGCAGAGGCTTTCACCCATTAATAATTTCGATCTAAGGGGCATAGCAACGGCTTTCACCCTTAGTCGTATCAGAGCATTTTTAGCCCTCGGGTCTTAGCAGAGGCTTTCACCCATTTATTAATTTCGATCTAAGGGGCATAGCAACGGCTTTCACCCTTAGTCGTATCAGAGCATTTTTAGCCCTCGGGTCTTAGCAGAGGCTTTCACCCATTAATAATTTCGATCTAAGGGGCATAGCAACGGCTTTCACCCTTAGTCGTATCAGAGCATTTTTAGCCCTCGGGTCTTAGCAGAGGCTTTCACCCATTAATAATTTCGATCTAAGGGGCATAGCAACGGCTTTCACCCTTAGTCGTATCAGAGCATTTTTAGCCCTCGGGTCTTAGCAGAGGCTTTCACCCATTAATAATTTCGATCTAAGGGGCATAGCAACGGCTTTCATCCTTAGTCGTATCAGAGCATTTTTAGCCCTCGGGTCTTAGCAGAGGCTTTCACCCATTTAGTAATTTCGATCTAAGGCGCGTAGCAACGGCTTTCACCCTTAGTCGTATCAGAGCATTTTTAGCTCGAGGGTCGTCACCCATTTTCATTTTTCGATCCAAGGAGCGTTGCAACGTCTTTCACCCTTGGTCGATTTTCGAGGGTCATAGCAACAGCTTTCACCCTTATATAATAGTAGACTGAGACAAGTACAGATAGAATAACAGAGATCGATAATATCAAGGAGAGATGAACGAATATGAATATTGACGAGATTAGCTTCCATGGAATATATAACCTTGATCGAAATAAATACTGATGAGAAAATAGTCTTCTGCAATTATGGAGAAACAGGCAGTAGTGAATAGCCCTAGATTTTAAATAATCCTTATGCCTTTGTCGAGAAAATTCTTTGTTTGTAGGTTCCCAATTTTGATAAGTTTGATTTTTTTCAAAACGGTTCCTGTTTTACCGGGAATCGCAACGGTCGACAAATCTTGTCCGCTCACTTTGCGAATTATACGCCGTTGGATTCTTTTCTGTTTTTGGCTATAAAAAGGCTGGCATATTGTTGAAATTATCTCATTCGTTGCATCGAGAATATATCTATCTGATCATGGTGGTCAAGATGATTATTCGATTGGTACGGTTATTTGAGCTCAGGCTTCGAACGATATTTAAGCGGAACAATCTTCGAGCGGAAGAAAAATCAATGCAACCACGCTTAGAATATCGACAGGCAAATGCGATTTCCATCTGGAAAGCCAATAAGCTAGGCCCTTGGCCTTGTTGCTACAATGCATTTAGGAAGACGTTGGGCCGATAGCGTTCGCTCCTCTGTTTTCGGAAGATTGCAAATAAAGTTAAAAGCCTGCGGGTCCTAAGGATATTCCGTGCTCGGAGCCAAATTATCCCGAGTAAACGATAGGACGGGAGACCGAAAGTTTTATAGGATTGTAATAACCTACTGATGTAATGCAAAGGCTTATGCTATGCTCGATATGTATTTTCCCACTTCTTGCAATTTTTCGAGATAATATAAATACATTTCCTCTCCGTTTTGTTGATAACATCAAATATAACTAGATAAAAGTTTATCTTTCATAATTCCATCTTGATCTTCTAATATCGATCAAGAAATAATCGAATACCACTTGCATGAGTGGATAATATATAAATATTTTAGCAGACCTGAAATTGATAAGGGAAACGATGCCATAAATCTTTATCACTGCTGAATTTCCATAATTGCATAACTTCCAGGTCGAGAATTCTGTTCGACTGAACCGATTATATTTCTTCTCAGTTGGCAGCGTAAAAGCATAATAATAAATACTTGAGTGTAAAAACATCTGAATAAATCGGATATGAATCCGACATGCCATCCTTCAATAATAATGTTATGAATACGTCATAACTGTTCGATATTTAGAATGTTGTAATTCGTCTATACTCCCCATTGAATCGCGTGTCCTTCGTTACCAAACAGGGCCCTATTTCTCGGGAAATGTAACGGTCCTTCCATTTAATGCGGACATCCGAATCGCTCGTAATATGTTATCTGGGCCGTTGATTTTAAATCCCTTACCACTATAAATAGGTCCCTTCGTGTATACAACACTTCTTGCTTTTTCCCTTATGCTCCCTCCGATCACCATGGGTCGAGTTTTAGATTTGATTCGTATTTTCTCCCAGATAAAAGAGTTTGAGATTAGAGTTCGAACTTTGTTTTTCGATCTTGTTTCCTTTTGTATAAGCTTTTCGCTTAGAATATCGACAGGCAAACGAAATTGCGCCTAGAATACCGGCAGGCAACCTGTTTTCCCACACATATCTTGTCTGGTGCGGGTTAGAATTCTGGTATTCTAGCGCAGTACCTGATCGGGCAGCTGGTTACTCCGAGAGGAGTTCTTTAAATCTGAGGCACCAGCTTCCTCGAGGGCTTTCTTACGAGATAGTTCCTTCGAGTTCCCTTGGAGTGCCTCCGCTGGGATAACCCTTTGCTGCTCCGGTTCGAATTATTCTGCAAACAATGATTGAGTGTCTTAATCATTGTTCACAGATGAAGACCTAAGGTCGGTCTGAAGCCTTGGAGTGGAGCTGCGAGCCGGCTTTATCCTGATCGAAGACGGCTGTGCGACAGGTGGCGAGTGATCGCCAATAAAGCTTGCTGCTGAGTTCTGCATCTGGAGCGATCTTGAGAACGAAGACCGAGTACGTAACAAGATAGAATTACCTCCTAGAATTTGTAATAGGGTAGGAGTGATTGTACTGCATTTCTCGAGCTCGAATTCTGATATCATATTCGAGGCTTGGTTTTGTAACTTGTTTGGAGAATGTTAATAAATAAGCTTTGTTCTCTGATCGAATTTTATTATTCAATTTCTTTTTCGCGGTCGGGTACTCTTCCGTTACCTTGAGAGTTTACATACTTAGTTGATGTTGTTCAAATATTCAACTTATCCCAACCGATCTCCGTAGATTTTCTAAGCCTTTGACATTAACCGGCGATCGAGTGGGCGGAATTAATTCAACGTTGATCTGTTGTGGACGATATCTGGCGAACTTCTTATTTGCTCCTGAAAATGGACTCCTCGTAGAAAATAAATCCATTGAGGAAATAAACGAGCTGTGCAATCATAGACTTGCCCATTATCCTTAAGCTTGGAAAACTATCGTATAGGTCTTATTTCTTTGTCCTTGAAATTACGAACCCCCCCACTGATCGGAGGATCGCCTTCGATAGCGAATTACAGAGTTTCAGATTAGTAAAGCTTCCAGCTAACATACATATTTCTCCACATAGTAGGCATATTTCGATCTAATACTCGAATAGAGCCCCACGGTGGGCGCCAATTGATCTTACGGGTTTTCGTGTGTTCGATCAAGGGTGGATAAACAATGCGGTAATAATATTAGACGATAAATAGGAAAGATCAATAGTATTATATTCTGAATTATCGAGTACAGATTACAAGTGTTTGGAGTCCTATTCGAGCATTATAGGATGCCGTACATACTAAAAGATGAAATACATATGAGAAAGCCTATACTACTATTCTCATGCGAGTCCGAGTAGCAGTCTCAAAGTTAATGCACCTGGGAAGTTGTCTCTTGTCATAAATGCTTGGGGTATTTATAGCTGATTTGAAGGGCTTGGGCCTGGGCTCGGCCCAACAGCGTCCTTCGACCTCCGGTTCTCTTACGCGCTCGGAACAATTAATTTCAGGCTTTGGTTTGCCTCTTGGTTCCTGAGATCGGCTTTGGTGCTACTCGAACTGCGTTAAGCCTAGAAAAGATAGGGGATCCGAATTTCCCCTCATCAGTACCCACACTTCATGGTCGATGTCTAGCCACAAGCCCATGAAGCCCAATTTCAGGTGAATTGATATTTATGAACCTCGTCTCATATAATTGCCATGTACATACGGTCCTTCTATCGACTAATATTCCCGATCAAGACTTAGGGTGTGTGAATTGATCGGCACCTCTAAATTTGTCTCGATAACTATACTTTCTAATTCAGGATAATATACCTTTGTGACCTTCTAAATTTGGAAACCCCTTTCCAAATCCGTCACCGACTGCGGCCGCAGATTCCTTGGATATATTATCTAAGAATCGTATAGGAAATTCTCTCACCCATTACAGCGAGTCAATAGATTCCATATCGGTACTAACCACTCGCGTGCATGTCCATACGCACCCAACCTAGGCATGTTATGACCAAGCTACGTGGCCTATACCTAGATCTAAGTACGCACTTTCATGCACCGAATTCGCCCTAGTACCTCAAGTCAAAGGACTAAATCGTACACTATTATATTCCTTGAGAAACATCCCATCACCGATATGCGTCATGCGCTTCCACAATGGGTTTCTCTGTTCGGGTCGTTCGATGCGTTCAATCTTCCATTGAACCACCTACTCGTATGCACTGGACTCAAATTCCTTGCTCATGAAACACTACAAATTCACTCCATGTGAATCATGCATACTCGTACAAGTCTTTGCGATTCCTACGATACCCCGTCTCGTTTCGGAATCTATGACTTGGAACACTTTTAAGATTACGACCTTTGAGACTGTTTCATGATTGCACTCAGTACTGAAGTGAATCGTCCCATAGTCAAATGTAATCTAAGGGTTTCAACCAATCGCTTAAAGGTATTCGCGAGAGATGAAGTTGGCCATTGTTTATCCTTATACTCGTATAAATAAACGTGCGTATTATTACATTTATACTAAAGAAAGATAATGATAGTTCCAATACAAGCTAAATATATTGGCTTGCAGGGCACTATTCCATCAATTCACTCCATGTGAATCATGCATACTTGTACAAGTCTTGGCGATTCCTACGATACCCCATCTCGTTCGGAATCTACGACTTGGAACAGTTTTAAGATTACGACCTTTGAGACTATTTCATGATTGCACTCAGTACTGAAGTGAATCGTCCCATAGTCAAATGTAATCTAAGAATTTCATCCAATCGCTTAAATGTATTCGCGAGAGATGAAGTTGGCCATTGTTTATCCTTATACTCGTATAAATAAACATGCGTATTATTACATTTATACTAAAGAAAGATAATGATAGTTCCAATACAAGCTAAATATATTGGCTTGCAGGGCACTATCCTATCAATCTCCCACTTGCCCTAAAGCCAATCACAAACGTTTCTAGGACCCATCTTTTTAAAGATGTTCTTCGAACTCATTTCATGATATGGCCTCTTTTTGGTGGATCCGCTAAGTTGTCTTCTGAGTCGACGCGATCCATTACGCGCGTTAACTCTACCAATGATTTTTTTTTTTAATCAAATGGTACCTTTCTTTCAATTGTGTTTAGATTTCCGGTAAGATCTCGAATGCTTTGCTTTAGCAATAGCTCCAATGTTATCATAGAAGATAACCATGAGCTTCGCAATGCTAGGCACTACATCCAATCATAGGATGAAGTTTTATATCCAAACACTTTCTTAAGCCGCATTTAATGCTACATTTAATGCTGCAATATATCTTGCTTCAGTGGTTTAGATGGTTACGGTGATTTGCTTGGAACCCTTTCAAATTTACCGTTACCCCATTGAGGCAGGATATTTATCCAAAAATGGATATATTTAATTCATCCACATCAGACTGAAAATTCGAATCAGTGAATCCTTCGAATTTTAATTCTCCACTACCACCGTAGACCAAGAACAAATCCTTAGTCTTTGTCAAGAGCTTAAGGATATCTTTTACGGTGGTCCAGTACTTCTTCACTGGAGTTTGACTAGCAACTGCTCGCGACACTTTGAGCATGTTCTACGTCTGGTCTAGTACATAGTAATGCATGCTACATGCAACCTTTTGTTTGAAACATAAGGTATTTATGACATTCTCCTTTATTCTCATTCGATGTAGGGCACATCGATTTTTGGAATAAGGGATACAATGTCTCACTGTAAGCAATCCTTTCTTGGATTCTTTATACTGAATATTTCCAGTATTGATTCTATGTACTTAGATTTAGAGAGTGTCAGCATCCTTTTCGGATCTATTCTATAGATACGTATCCCAATACGCAAGATGCTTCTCCTAAATCTTTCATGGAGAATTGCATGGACAATCATGCTTTCGTCTGTGCTAATATTCCGATATCATCCCAGATATCCAGAACATTATCGACATATAAAATATGAGCTTCATCGCGCTCCCACTAATCCTTTTGTACACTCATTGTTCATACTCGTTTTGATGAAGTCAAATGTCTTGACTATCTCATCAGAACAAATGTGAATCTAAATGGATTCAGACATCGCTAATGGAGAAAAGGTTTCATCAAAGTCTGTTCCAGAACATTGTGAATAGCCTTTTTACCAATAGTCAATTCTCAGATGCAACACTTCTCCATTCATTCCAAGATTGAAGATCCACTTACAATTTATAGCCAATTTACAGGGATAAATCCCTAGGGTGGATCAATCAAGGTTATACCTTGTTGGAACGGATGGGATCCATTTTGGTTTACATGGCTTCGAGCCACGTACCAGTGTCTATGTCTGACATCGCTTCTTGATAGGTCTTTGGATCACTTTCCACATTCTCGTTTTCGTGAATGAAACCAAATCGCTCTGGCTCCTTATGAATTCGATCAGACCTTCGAAGAGTAGGTGTACTAGTAGGTTTAGTAAATTCTGGATTAACTCCCATTGTTTGCGGGGATGGGTCCAATCTTGGACTTCATCAAGTTCCATGACGTTTCCATTTCCTTTGACGAGAGATTCATCAACAGAGGAACGGGTATCTAGGAGAAACAATTGTTTCTCATTGTCGTGGAACAGGTACCCAATGGATTTCGTTGGATACCCCGCAGTAACATACAAATTGGATCTACTAGCCAATTTATCTCCTTTCTCGTTTCTACCATCGGCAGGAGATCTCCATACTCAGAGGTAAGAGCATAGAGGTATTTTGCCATACCTTTCCTGGTAAAGCTTTGTAGGCACGAACTTTGAAGGTACTTTGCTCAGTATCTTCGATGCAGTCAGGAGGACTAACTCCTAGAATGCATAAGGAAGCTTAACAAAACTCAATATGGATCGAACAATGTTAAACAATGTTAGATTCCATCTCTTTAGACACTTCAATAAGTTGAGGCGTCTTAGGAGGAGTTCGTTGTATGAGAATCTCATTCTCATTAAGATAATTGAGGAATCCTTGACAAGTATTTGCTATCTCAATTAAATCGAATAATACTATGTCTTTGTTGATTCTCTACTTCGTATTGAAATACCTTTCTTGGTTTTTCGGATTTGCATCTCACTAGATTCATTTTCCACTAACGACCAAGGTCATTAGTAAAAAGTACGAAGTATGAGTAATCTCCTCTCACAGTAACTTTTAGTGATCCATATTCGTGGATTAAATCCAGATTTTTTTTGGTTCGCTCTGGATTCCCTGTGACGGGAGATCTGGTCATATCTCCTTTGAGACATGATTCGCAGGTTGGAAGTTCATCCAAGTTCTATTTTTCAAGAAGCTTAGGCGAAACCAACTTTTGAATCCTACTGTTGGAGATGTGTCCAAGTCTAGCGTACCAAAGTTATGGATTATTATCTTTGTATTAATTTAAACTTCACACATTAATTCAATGAAATTGAGTTAATGGTTTAGTTCAATTAATTTACTTCCTTTAACTTCTTTAATTGCTTCCTTTCTCCTTTTCAATTAACTTCTTTAATTGAAACGTTGCTTAATTGATTAGATCATCTAATCAATTAAACATATCAGTGCCTTTCTTAGATCCAGTGGGATAATTCGACTATTAGGCTACTTGCGTTCTTTTGACTACCTTTATGGTCGAATTTAGAAGAGAATAAATTCTTCTTCATTTTACTCTTCTTTGACTTCGCAGTCCATGAAGTGTAAATGATCATGACAGGTTTATCCTATTTGCCTTTAACCAGTGCTTTGGTTGATTCATGAAATGTGATCAACTTATCAAATAAGATCAGTTTATTTCAAGAGACATTTGAATGAGCGGGAGGAGAATTTAGGAGGAAGTTAATGTTAAGATCACTTGCAGGCCTACGTTCAATCGATCCAGTTTTCAACCAGATTGAAAAAACAAAGACAGCGATCCTTGACACTAGTTCCTTCATTTATTCTCGAATTTTGAAACAATTCCTTAGAAGTCTCGAATCAAATCGATTCAAAACTACTCCTCAAAACAAGCCTTTTGAGGTTGAGGTTTGTTTCAGAAGACTGGTCCTCAAAACGGGCCTTTTGAGGTGGAAGCTTCAGACATGCTTCTTATGTTGCTTCCATAGCTCGTTCAATCTTGATGCTTATTTGAGGAAACGATCATTCAGATTCCCATACTTCATAGGTGATTCGTTTCACTTTTGAGATTCATCTTTATATGAGGAAACGATCATTAATATTCTCATATTCTACGGGTGACTCATTTCTTTTATTTTGACTTATCTCGGAAGCTCATAAGGCATAGGCTCGTCGTTTAAGAACATCATTCCCATTCTTGGAATTTAAGACAATTCTCAAGTTTTGCCTAGTCGATATTTTGATCCAGTTATTTTATTAGTCGAGGATAAATAGTAAAATGGATAATTACAGATATCTCAGTATCCTAAAGAGAAGACAAACATTCAGTGGACTAGTTAATGAATAATACTTATAATCTACGAAAGTTGGACTTTCTATCGTAGAAGTTCTCTCACTATTTTATCGAAACAATTACCCCTACAATTGTTCGGGAAATTTCCTAGTAGGTCTTGACGTCCCAGCGGCAATTAATTGCACCCACGACTCGTGGCCATACAACCAATTCCCCAGGTAGGCATACTTATTGCCAATTGTGTCACTCCACAACCTTCAAGCTATTTTGCCTCTGTTTTCGCACTTATCTAGCCCTGCTATTGTTGGGTTTTCGTGGGTATAATTGTCAACTACAACGGTGCGGAATTTATTTATACACCACAACCCAGGGTTCTTATTAGCACATATAAATAAGTATGAATTCATTTCAGCACAGATACTAAAACGAAAAGTTGGTAAAATAACATTTTTACCTCACCACAGGCAAAGGTGGTGGTTTCTCCGGTCTTCTTTTTGGGTCACTAGAGCACCCCAAATGTTGTGCCTCTAGAGAATAGTCCACACCGGCTGGATCTGCAATCACTTTAATCCTCAGGCTCAGAACTAGGAGAAAAGCAGCTCAGATTCAAGAGTTGGATTTGGATCCAACTCTAGATGCAGAACGGAAGAGGGAGAGAGTTGCTGCACGGCCGATCTACAACCAGGGGCGGCGGCGGCGGCGGTTGCTAGGCGGCGGCGGCGGTTGCTAGGCGGCGGCGGCTAGGGTTTCTTGGGGAGGGGGCGGCGGCTAGTGAGGAGAGGAGATTAGGGTTTTGCTTTTTCCTTGCTTAGGGTTTTGATTCTTGAAAACTCCTATTTATAGGAGAGTTCAAACCCTATCCCTAATCTTATCTCCTAGCTAATGGGCTATCAGATAAGTCTGGCCCAATCCCTCTCTATTTAATTAGTCCTTTAATTAAATAGCCCAAGTCATTTAATTAACCACTTTAATTAAATGGCCCATTTATTTAATTAACACTTTAATTAAATAATCCAATAAATCTAATTAAAGATTCAATTTAATTAATTAGATAAATCTAATTAATTTCTCTCCAGGAATTATTCCTTTTAATTCCTTATCTTGATTTAACTACTTTAAATCATTTCGTTCTGCCACTGACTATCACAGTTCCAGCTTTTGTGTGTGACCCTCTAGGTTCACCATCAATTGGCCGCAGGCTCACATTTCTGTGATTTAATTAGTGAGCAATTAATTATTTAATTAATTGCTCCGATCAATCAAACTACTTTCAATTGACCACTCCAGAATTAATCCACTATTAATTCGGGAGTACCCACACCCCATGGTCGATGTCTAGCCACAAGCCCATGAGGCCCAACTTCAGGTGAATTGACTTTAGTGAACCTTAAACCTCTTATAAGTACCATGTACATACGGTCCCTCTAACGACTAACTTCCCGATCGAGACCTAGGGTGTGTGAATTGGTCGGCACCTCTAATCATCTCGATTCTGTACTTTCTAATTCAGGATAATACTTCCAGTGTGACTGCTAAATCTGGAAACCCCTTTCCAAATCCGTCACTGACCATGGCCATGGATTTCTCGGAATGTATAATCGAAGAATGTACAGGAAATTCCCTCATCCATTACAATGAGTCGGTAGATCCTATATTGATGCTAACCATCCGCGCATACGACTATACATACCCAACGTAGGCGCACAATGGACAGGCTATGTGCCCGGCTACTAAATCAAAGTATGCACACCCGTATACCGAATTCGCCCTTGCACCTCAAGTCTAAGGACTAAATCGTACACTTTTATAAGTCTTGAGAGACATCCCACCACCGATATGTTTTTAAGCACTTCCACAATGGGTCTCTCTGTTCGGGTCGTTCGATGCGTCCGATCCCCTATCGAACCACCTAGTCATATGCACTGACATTAACAATGTCTTGTTCATGAAACGACAACAAATTCACTTTTAGTGAATCATGCATAATCCTACAAGTCTTAACGATTCATTCGATACCCCGTCTCGATATGAATCTATGACTTGGAACATTTTTGAGATCACGACCTTTGAGACTGTTTCATGATTAATCGCACCCAATACTGAAGTGAATAGTCCCGTAGTCATGAGTGATCTCAGGGTTTCAACCAATCGCTTAAATGTGTTCGCGAAAGATGAAGATGGCCATTTGTTTATATTATGAATTCTCAATAAAATAAACAGTTCGTATTAATTGATAAATCAAAGATTCTGTCAAGATAAAATAATGTTCCTATTACAAGCTATTTTGTTGGCTTGCAGGGCACTATCCTATCAATCTCCCACTTGCCCTAAAGCCAATCACAAACGTTTCTAAGACCCATCCTTGTCAGATGCTCTTCAAACACCTTTTGCGATAATGGCTTAGTTAGTGGATCAGCTACGTTATCCTTTGAGTCGACATGCTCCATTTGAATGTCTCCTCTACCTATGATCTCCCTGGTCACATGGTATTTCCTCAATACGTGTTTGGATTTGTGGTGTGATCTCGGCTCCTTCGCTTGAGCAATTGCCCCATTGTTGTCACAGAAGACTACTATGGGATTTGCAATGCTAGGTACCACATCCAGCTCTTGGATGAAGTTTCTCATCCAAACACTTTCCTTTGCTGCATCTGATGCGGCGATATATTCTGCTTCAGTGGTTGAGTCTGCAGTGGTCGACTGTTTGGAGCTCTTCCAACTCACCGCTGCGCCGTTAAGGCAAAATATATATCCAGAATTGGATTTAAAATCATCCACGTCAGACTGAAAACTCGAATCAGTGAATCCTTCGAGTTTCAATTCTCCACTCCCACCGTAGACCAAGAACATATCCTTAGTCCTTCTCAGGTACTTTAGGATAGCCTTTACGGCGGTCCAGTGTTCCTCCCCTGGATTCGACTGGTAGCGGCTCGTTACACTGAGAGCGTGAGCTACGTCAGGTCTAGTACATAACATTGCATACATTATGCTGCCAATGGCAGATGCATAAGGTATGAGAGACATTCTCTTTCTTTCTTCATCACTCGTAGGGCACATTGATTTAGAAAGATAGATTCCATGTCTCATTGGAAGCAATCCTTTCTTGGATTCTTCCATACTGAATCTCTTCAGTATAGTGTTAATGTACTGGGATTGGGAGAGACCTAACATCTTCTTCGATCTATCTCTATAGATACGTATGCCTAGTACGTAAGATGCGTCTCCCATATCCTTCATGGAGAATTGTGTGGACAACCACGCTTTCGTCTGCGTCAACGTTCTGATATCGTCTCCGATCAACAGAATGTCATCGACATATAACACAATAAATTGTACCGAACTCCCATCGAATTTCTTGTACACACATGACTCTTAAACGTTCTTGATGAAGCCATACCCCTTGACTGTCTCATCAAATCGTATGTTCCAGGTTCGGGACGCCTGTTTTAGGCCATAGATTGACCTTTGAAGTTTGCAAACCTTATGCTCACTTCCTTTAGATGTAAAGCCTTTTGGCTGTTGCATATAGATTTCCTTATCAATGTCGCCATTGAGAAAGGCGATCTTTACATCCATTTGCCATATCTCGTAGTCATACCACGCGGCTATGGCTAATAGTATCCGAATGGATTTAGACATCGCTACTGGCGAGAAGGTTTCCTCATAGTCTATACCAGGCCTTTGAGAATAACCTTTTGCCACGAGGCGAGCCTTATGAGTTAAGACCTCTCCATTCATTCCTAGCTTGCGCTTGAAGATCCACTTGCAGCCTACAGGGATGGTTCCCTCAGGTGGATCAACCAAAGTCCATACTTTGTTGGAATGCATGGAATCCATTTCGGATTGCATGGCTTCCTGCCACGCACCCGAATCTATGTCTGACATAGCTTCTTCGTATGTCCTTGGATCAGTGTCCAATTGATCGTTTTCGTGAATAAAGCCATACCTTTCAGGCTCTCTACGAACTCGATCGGACCTACGAAGTACTGGTGTACTAGATGGTTCAATGGGTTCAGCATCAACTCCCACTGTTTGTGGGGATGGGTCCAGTTCCTGGACTTCATCAAGTTCTACGGATATCCCGCTTCTTTTAGTGAGGAAGTCATCCTCCAAGAAGTGGGCGTTCCTGGACACAAACATCTTTTGTTCCTTAGGTTCGTAGAACAGGTATCCAATGGATTCCTTTGGATACCCCACAAATTTGCACAAACTAGATCTACTATCTAGTTTATCTCCTTTCTTGTTTCTTACATAGGCAGGAGATCCCCATACTCGTAGATATGAGTATATGGGTGCTTTACCAAACCACTCTTGGTATGGCGTCGTCGGCACCGACTTTGAAGGTACAATGTTAAGTATCTTCAAAGCAGTTAATAGGGCTTGGCCCCAAAACGAAAAAGGAAGGTCAGCGAAACTCATCATGGAACGAACCATGTCTAACAAAGTTCTGTTCCTTCTCTCAGACACACCATTCAACTGCGGTGTCCTAGGAGGAGTTCGCTGAGAGAGAATTCCATTCTCTACAAGATAATCGAGGAATTCTTGACTTAAGTATTCACCACCTCGATCCGACCGAAGTGCCTTGATACTATGTCCAAGTTGATTCTCAACTTCCATTCGAAACTCTTTGAATTTATCAAAAGCTTCGGACTTATACTTCATCAGGTATACATACCCATAACGACTGAAGTCGTCTGTGAAGGTTATGAAGTATGAGAATCCTCCTCTCGCACTGATACTCAGTGGTCCACAAACATCAGTATGGATTAAATCCAAGGTTTGTTTGGCTCGCTCCGGTTTCCCAGTAAAAGGCGCTTTGGTCATTTTTCCCTTGAGACAGGATTCGCAAGTTGGGGATCATCTAGGTTCTTTATTTCAAGAGCCCTAGAGGAGACCAACTTTTGAATTCTACTCTTGGAAATATGTCCAAGCCTAGCGTGCCAAAGTTGTGGATTGTTTTCATCTTGTTTTCTTTTCTTTGATTGAATGTGCATGACATTAGAATTAGCAGGTTCTAAGGAATAAAGACCATCTATCAAAGTACCACAAGCATAAGTAAAACCACCTTTTATTATGCTAAAACTTCCATTTGAAATGGAAAAACAAAAACCATCATTATCCAACAAAGGAATAGAAATAATGTTTTTGATAATTGTCGGTACGTACAAACAGTCTTTCAAAACCAAAGAAAAATTTCCTAGAACTAATTCAACGTCTCCTATGGCCTCTGCCGCAACCCTAGCTCCTTTTCCAAAGCGCAGGATTCTATCCCCGGGTTTAAGAGGCCTTACTGCTCCCATCACCTGCAAATCATTGCAGATATGAGAACCGGCTGCGGTGTCTAACACCGAAGATGCACAGTTAATAGAAATATTAACTTCAATAAAGAAAATACCTTTGACCACCTCTTTCAGGTAGTCTGGGCAGTTCCTTTTCCAGTGCCCTGCTTTCTTGCAGTGGAAACATTCATCTTCTGGGCTTTTTCTTTTCTTCTCGACAACCTTCTTGGTTGTTTTAGAAGAGATTACTTTCTTCTTCTTTTTCCTGCCCTTCTTAGGCTTTGCAGCCTTGGGTTGCTCAGCAATCATGACAGACTTCTCCCTTTTCAGGGTTGATTCTGCCGTGACCAATAAATTGGTCAGTTCGTGTAGAGCGTGTGCTCTATCTTCCATGTTGTAGTTCAACACGAACTGATCAAATGAGCGCGGCAGAGTATGGAGGAGCAGGTCAGTGGAGAGATCAGCGTGCAGGTCTACCTCCAAGTTCTCCAGTTTTTCAACCAGATAAATGAAGCGCAAACAGTGATCTTTCACACTTGAACCCTCAGCCATTCTCAGATTGAATAATTCTTTTGTAGTCTTGAACCTTTCGGTCCTAGACTTCTCTCCAAATAGCTCTCGGAGATGAAGAATTATGTCAGCAGCATGCAACATCCTTGCATGCTGTTTCTGCAGCTCATTGGTCATTGATGCCAGCATGAGGCAACAAACCTGAATATCATCGTCGACCCACCTTTGATGGGTAGCTCGTTCCTCTTCCGAAACCCCTTCCGGAAGTGCACCAGGCATGGGTGCATCGAGAATGTAACCCCTTTTCTCGGAGTCGAGGACTATCCTCAGATTTCGAAGCCAGTCGATAAAATTTGATCCGTTCAGTTTGTTAGAGTCAAGGATGATAGCTAATGGATTCTTAGACATTTTTGCAGAATTGATCTACAAAAGTAAATGATAACGTTTAGCTGACTGATCTATATTAATACTTATAATTAACGATGTTGGACTTGTTATCGAAAAAGTTCTCCCACTATTTTCTCGAAACAATTACCCCTTTAATTGTTCGGGAAATCTAATCTCCTAGTAGGTCTTGACGTCCCAGCAGACATTAATTGCACCCACGACTCGTGGCCATACAATTAACTCCCCAGGTAGGTATACTTTTACCAATTGTGTTCCTCCACAACCTTCAAGCTATTTTGCCTCGGTCTTCGCACTTATCTAGCACTGCTACATCATAAGTGGTACTAATCGTTAAGTCTAACCCATCAATCATGATGAGCAACTGGCCCGGTCGTGAAGTCCCCGTAACTAGTTATCGGTCGATAATCACATCCCGACCAGCCCCCACCCTTGTCTAGTTTAGTTAAAAACGAGAATCAAGGAATTTCGTGCATTGTCCCTTTCTTCGCCTAGGGTGCCAGACTCTGGATCACCTTCAACGATAAGTAGACAACATACACTAGTCCCTATTGATGGAAGGCTTGGATCCTTAAAACATCATTTTAAATGTACCCAATATGACTTAATATTATTTTCAAGAGGGGATTTTCGGGTTTAAGAGTTTGAGGTAACTCTCCTCGAGATCTCACCGTTCCAGTTATGCATTATCTTTTATTTACGATCTAATTATAACTAGCGCGCATCACCATACAAGCTTAGATATAAATACGTAAATAAATACATACACACCTAGCATGCATGCTACCACAGTATGTTTTCGATCGAGAGCCTCCTATGCGGACCACCATCGAGCCAAAGACGATGGTCCTATTGGTCAATCTATCAGGTTTCAAAGAGACCTACTCTATTACACATTTTACCATGCATACATGGCCTTTAGTCTTCATGGGCTCCCACCTTGCTTGTAACGGGCCTCCATTCTAAACTAATAAAACAGTAAAGCCCTATCTATTACAATGGCTCAAAGTGGACCAAAACTTAAGGCTCGCAGGCCCAATAAAACCAATAAGATAAAAATAACCAATCACATCTACCCTAAGGGTCAAGGCTCGGCGCGATCAAAAACCACGTAAACAATTTCACGTAGAGCAAGAAACAAGCAAAAACCCCTTTTCCTTATTTCTAATTATGTTTTAAAATAGCCTATTAAAACATTTAGATTCTAGTTTTAAAACCCCTTCTAAAACAATCCCTAACATCATTCTAAACCCCTTTAAAATGACCCTTTGATTCTCACTTTAAGTCCCTACTAATTATGATAAAATTGACTTTCCGGATTTACTAAACACCTTTAGTGCACAAAACAGTTCGGCCCCTGAATTTTCGAAAATTACACTTTGACCCCTCAACTTTTGGAAATTACAAAATAGCCCCAAAATTTCCAGAATACGAAAATTGGACCAGAAAGCAGAAAATTGATAAAATTTCCAGAAACTTTTGTTTATTGCAAAACAGACCCCAGTTTTACGGAAAATAGCAAAAACACCCCTAACCTTTCGTAAATTGCAAAATGACCCAAAATTTGAAAAATTTCAGAATTTACAATTTGGTCCAGAATTGCATAAAAACAAAATTTCAATTTCTGTCCAGATTTATAAAAATCGCAATTTGCAAACAAGCCCTCCAATTTTTGGAAATTACATTTTAGGCCCAAAAACCGAAAAGTGCAAAAATTCGAACACTCAATATATCATAACAAGCAAGAATCAAATACCATAACACAGCAATCATATATAAAACATATAAATTGGTGCGTTCATGCCTTATTTATATGCGCATAACAAGTTAGGCTCTGATACCACTGTTGGATTTTCGTGGGTATAATTGTCAACTACAACGGTGCGGAATTTAAAATTTTTTATACACCACAACCCAGGGTTCTTATTAGCACATATAAATAAGTATGAATTCATTTCAGCACAGATACTAAAACGAAAAGTTGGTAAAATAACATTTTTACCTCACCACAGGCAAAGGTGGTGGTTTCTCCGGTCTTCTTTTTGGGTCACTAGAGCACCCCAAATGTTGTGCCTCTAGAGAATAGTCCACACCGGCTGGATCTGCAATCACTTTAATCCTCAGGCTCAGAACTAGGAGAAAAGCAGCTCAGATTCAAGAGTTGGATTTGGATCCAACTCTAGATGCAGAACGGAAGAGGGAGAGAGTTGCTGCACGGCCGATCTACAACCAGGGGCGGCGGCGGCGGCGGTTGCTAGGCGGCGGGGGCTAGGGTTTCTTGGGGAGGGGGCAGCGGCTAGTGAGGAGAGGAGATTAGGGTTTTGCTTTTTCCTTGCTTAGGGTTTTGATTCTTGAAGACTCCTATTTATAGGAGAGTTCAAACCCTATCCCTAATCTTATCTCCTAGCTAATGGGCTATCAGATAAGTCTGGCCCAATCCCTCTCTATTTAATTAGTCCTTTAATTAAATAGCCCAAGTCATTTAATTAACCACTTTAATTAAATGGCCCATTTATTTAATTAACACTTTAATTAAATAATCCAATAAATCTAATTAAAGATTCAATTTAATTAATTAGATAAATCTAATTAATTTCTCTCCAGGAATTATTCCTTTTAATTCCTTATCTTGATTTAACTACTTTAAATCATTTCGTTCTGCCACTGACTATCACAGTTCCAGCTTTTGTGTGTGACCCTCTAGGTTCACCATCAATTGGCCGCAGGCTCACATTTCTGTGATTTAATTAGTGAGCAATTAATTATTTAATTAATTGCTCCGATCAATCAAACTACTTTCAATTGACCACTCCAGAATTAATCCACTATTAATTCGGGAGTACCCACACCCCATGGTCGATGTCTAGCCACAAGCCCATGAGGCCCAACTTCAGGTGAATTGACTTTAGTGAACCTTAAACCTCTTATAAGTACCATGTACATACGGTCCCTCTAACGACTAACTTCCCGATCGAGACCTAGGGTGTGTGAATTGGTCGGCACCTCTAATCATCTCGATTCTGTACTTTCTAATTCAGGATAATACTTCCAGTGTGACTGCTAAATCTGGAAACCCCTTTCCAAATCCGTCACTGACCATGGCCATGGATTTCTCGGAATGTATAATCGAAGAATGTACAGGAAATTCCCTCATCCATTACAATGAGTCGGTAGATCCTATATTGATGCTAACCATCCGCGCATACGACTATACATACCCAACGTAGGCGCACAATGGACAGGCTATGTGCCCGGCTACTAAATCAAAGTATGCACACCCGTATACCGAATTCGCCCTTGCACCTCAAGTCTAAGGACTAAATCGTACACTTTTATAAGTCTTGAGAGACATCCCACCACCGATATGTTTTTAAGCACTTCCACAATGGGTCTCTCTGTTCGGGTCGTTCGATGCGTCCGATCCCCTATCGAACCACCTAGTCATATGCACTGACATTAACAATGTCTTGTTCATGAAACCACAACAAATTCACTTTTAGTGAATCATGCATAATCCTACAAGTCTTAACGATTCATTCGATACCCCGTCTCGATATGAATCTATGACTTGGAACATTTTTGAGATCACGACCTTTGAGACTGTTTCATGATTAATCGCACCCAATACTGAAGTGAATAGTCCCGTAGTCATGAGTGATCTCAGGGTTTCAACCAATCGCTTAAATGTGTTCGCGAAAGATGAAGATGGCCATTTGTTTATATTATGAATTCTCAATAAAATAAACAGTTCGTATTAATTGATAAATCAAAGATTCTGTCAAGATAAAATAATGTTCCTATTACAAGCTATTTTGTTGGCTTGCAGGGCACTATCCTATCAGCTACATCATAAGTGTTACTAATCGTTAAGTCTAGCCCATCAATCATGATGAGCAACGGACCCGGTCGTGAGTTCTCCGTAACTAGTTATCGGTCGATCCTCACATCCCGACCAGTCCTCACCCTTGTCGTGTTTAGTTAAAAAACAGGAGTCAAGGAATTTCGCGTATTGTCCCTTTCTTCGACTCGGGTGCCAGATTCTGGATCACCTCTATCGATAAGTAGACAACATACGCTAGTCCCTATTGATGGAAGGCTTGGATTTATATAAATACTTCATTTTATTTTAATCCAATATGACTTAATATTTAATTCGAGAGGGGAATTTCTGGTTTGAAAGTTATACTAACTCTCCTCGAGATCTCACCGATTCAATTATGCTTTGTCTTTTATTACGATCTAATATTCTAGCGCGTAATACCATACAAGCTAAATATAAATCGACAAAATAAATAAAAGCCATACAAGCCTAACATGCATACTACCACAATATGTTTTCGATCGGGAGCCTCCTATGTGGGCCATCATCGAGCCAATGATGTTGGCCCTATTGGTCAATCTAAAGGGTTCTCATATAGGCCTATGCTATTACACAATGTACCATGCATACATGGCCTTCATATCTTCTTGGGCTCCCACCTTGCTTGTAAACGGGCCTCCATCCTAAACTAGGAAAACAGTAAAAGCCCTATTCTATTACAAAGGCTCAAAGTGGCCCAAAAACATAATAGGCTCGCAGGCCTAATAAAAACCAAACAATAAATTAAACCAATCACATCTAACCTAAGGTCAAGGCTCGACTCGATCGAAAACCACGTAAAACAGTTCACGTAGAGCAAGAAACATGCAAACATCCTTTACCTATTTCTTTCTTAATTTTAAAACTACCTTTTAAAACTAACTTTCTATGATTCTTACTTTTTAGTCACTACTAATTATGACAAAATGAATATTCGGGTAAACAAAAATAAATTTTCTGCTCAAATTCAGATTCTGTTTTTCAACTTTTGAAAATTGCATCTTCGCCCCTCAACTTTTCAAAAATTGCACTTTGACCCCAAAACTTTTAAAAAGTTACAAAAACACCCCTGGGTAGATTTGGGCAGCTATCAGAAAATAAAATTTTGAATTCTGAAAATTTTCGATTTTTCCCTGAATTTTTGGTAATTGCAAAACAGTCCCCAAACTTTCGAAAATTACAAAATGACCCCAAAAATATGTGCGACCTTATTTGCAAAACAGTCCAGTAATTTTTGAAATTTCCAGATTCGAAAAAATTTAATTTTCAGCCCCTAAAAACCCTAATTGCGATTTTTAGTTCAAAAAGTCCTGAAGTTTTCAAAAACTATAAAATCGGCACAGATCTGAAAAAGCAGTTTTACCCAATCATAGATCCAGTCATAACAAGTAAGAATCAATTTACAGAACATAATTATCACGTGTTTACATATACATAATTAAACATATACGATGAAAACACATTATGTTCAGGCTTTTCGTATAATAATGATGGAGTTGGCTCTGATACCACTGTTGGGATAGTGGTTGGGATGCCTCGATTGTCAGAACAACGACAGTGCGGAATTTAAAATTTTTCGAAGCACCCAAGGTCCCATATTAGATTCTCCATATTATATATACGCAAGCAAGAAACAAAAACACACAGAGTAATTAAACAAGGGGGTTTTTGCGATTTACCTCACCACATGCTAGGTGGTGGCAACCTTCAATTACGATTCTGAATCTGGATCTGGATCTGGTTCACAGAAGTGATCCAAGCGTCTCACCTCCAAAGTTAGTTCACACCAATTGGATTCTGGCAACACCTCATAGTCTTAGGCTCAGAACTGGATCTAGGAGATTTGTCGAAGCAGGACTGTGCAGATCTACTTGCAAATGCAAGATCTAACACGGTGGAAGAAGGGAGAGGCGACGGCGGCGGCGCTAGGGCAGCTCACGGCAGCAGGTGGCGGCGGCTCTAGGTTGGCGGCGCAAAGGAGATGGGGGCGGCGGCTAGGAAGAGAAGAGAGGCTAGGGTTTTTCTAGGGTGTTAGCTTTTTGAGCTCTAGTAGAACCCTATTTATAGACTCCCTCTTGACCTAGGTTTGCAAGACTCCTTATGGGCTTTTAATTAAAGGCCCATGTCTTGCAAGCCTTTCATTTAATTAATTACTTAATTAAATGCCCAATCCAATTAAATCAATATTTCTTTTATATAATTAATTAGCAACTCAATTAAGTATTTAATTAATTAAGTCAGCCAATTAATTAATCTCCCACTTAAATACTTTAATTCATTTAATTGATTTAATTACCTTTAAATCAATTAATTCCTTTAGTATCCTTTTTCAACAGTCACCGTCCAATTGTATTGTGTGTGACCCTCTGGGTTCACCATCAATTGGCAGCAGGCCCACGAATTCCTCGTGATTTAATTTATGAACAATAAATTGCTCTGGTCAATTAAACAACCTTTAATTGACCACTCCTAGAATCAAATCCTCTATTAACTCAGGAGTACCTACACTTCATGGTCGATATCTAGCCACAAGCCCATGAAGCCCAACTTCAGGTGAATTGATACTTGTGAACCTCGTCTCATATAATTACCATGTACATACGGTCCTTCTATCGACTAATATTCCCGATCAAGACTTAGGGTGTGTGAATTGATCGGCACCTCTAAATTTGTCTCGATAACTATACTTTCTAATTCAGGATAATATTCCAGTGTGACTGCTAAATTTGGAAATCCCTTCCCAAATCCGTCACCGACCACGGCCGTGGATTCCTCGGATATATTATCTAAGAATCGTATAGGAAATTCTCTCACCCATTACAGTGAGTCAATAGATTCCATATCGGTACTAACCACCCGCGTACATGTCCATATGCACCCAACCTAGGCATGTTATGATCAACCTAAGTGACCTATACCTAGATCTAAGTACGCACTTTCATGCACCGAATTCGCCCTAGCACCTCAAGTCAAAGGACTAAATCGTACACTATTATAATCCTTGAGAAACATCCCATCACCGATATGCGACATGCGCTTCCACAATGGGTTTCTTTGTTCGGGTCGTTCGATGCGTTCAATCCTCCATTGAACCACCTACTCATATGCACTGGCCTCAAATGCCTTGCTCATGAAACGCTACAAATTCACTCCATGTGAATCATGCATACTTGTACAAGTCTTGGCGATTCCTACGATACCCCATCTCGTTCGGAATCTACGACTTGGAACAGTTTTAAGATTACGACCTTTGAGACTGTTTCATGATTGCACTCAGTACTGAAGTGAATCGTCCCATAGTCAAATGTAATCTAAGGATTTCATCCAATCGCTTAAATGTATTCGCGAGAGATGAAGTTGGCCATTGTTTATCCTTATACTCGTATAAATAAACATGCGTATTATTACATTTATACTAAAGAAAGATAATGATAGTTCCAATACAAGCTAAATATATTGGCTTGCAGGGCACTATCCTATCAACAGCTTCCTCAGAATCTGTTATTTCTGGAGATGATCCAGTCTCCATTTGTTCAATCTCTTTGGTGAAGTCGTCAATCACCTTTTCAGGAATGACAGCTTCAGGCTGTGCTGATTCAGCTTCAACATCAGGGGTTGCTGTTTGATCAGCAGATTGACTTGTCTGACCCTCCTTCTTGCTTTTCTTAGAAGAGGTCTTCTTAGACTTTGCAGTAGCCTTTCTTTTAGAAGCAGCCATACTCCTTACTGGCTCATACAACTTAAACTCTTTACTGGCGTGGGTAACCTTCCCACCTGCCATAGGACAACTTAGTGACATGAACAGATGACTAAGCAAGATGGCATGCGAAGTCCTATTGTCACTCAGCAGATCATAGACATGAACTGCCCAGTTCACCTTCAGTCCATAGTAGATGCAAATCATGGTGTGAAACCTTCTTCTTGGTAACCCATCCAAAGAGCTCGTACTGCAATCCAGTACCTTCGCAATGATGTCTGCGAACCTCTGATACTCATCTTTTAACTGAGTCTTCATCAGTGTCCCAGTCATCTCTTCTCCCTTCTTAGCACAAATTGCTCAAAATTATTCCTCTTTTTCAGACCCAAGGTCTGTTACGTCTCCTCCTTCATTCTTCAGTTTATAAATCTCACTTAAAACAGCAGCAAAGACAACGTTTTTCTTACCCCCAATGACAGCTGACATAACAATGTCATTTTTAGTGAATTTCCTGGTCTTGTAGAAGTGATCAATGTCTTCTAAGTAAACCCTGTCTTCGTGGGCTTCCAGAACTGGAACTAAAGATGCCTCTTTGATTTTCTCCATGATTGAGCGCATCAGATCAGTACCAGAGAAGTGGAATTTGTTGTAGTTCAAGTACCTTCCATCCATAATTTTCTCCATTTCAGGGATTACTGAGTAGAAATCTGTGAAAGCAGTAAACTTTTCAAAGCAAGAGAGTTTGAGAGTTAGAAAATTTGAGAGTTTATGTGTGCGTAAGACGACTATACTGTTCAGATCTGACAGTTTATTAATCGTGTGGATGGGAGCTGCGGATTTCAATTTTATTATTTTAATGTCAGACGGGCGGGAAACTCTATCGACACTAATATGTTACTTATAAAAGCATGTTTTTAAAGATACGATTTATAACCATGCTCATATAAGATATCAGATGAGTAGAGTTTAACTTATCTGACAGACGGGTGATCTGTTATCTGATATTACTAGAGAAAGCCAATAGCTAGTAATCTTCCTCTGCTGTTTGTCAATCCAGCAAGGTAAAATAATCTTCAGTCTTCAAGAATTAAGAACAGATCTTCTGATAACATAACTTCAACTAATTGACATTAACAAATTTCATCTTTAGAGCAGAAGTACCACTAGTCTTACACGTTCCCCCTGTCTTTAAGAATTCATAAGTTAACTAGTTTGTTGAAAGTTAATCCTTGAATGGAATAACGGATAACTAAGCTGTTGAACTTCAGTCTTCTGAAAGATTCCCCCTCAGCTTATGCATCCAAATTAAGTAGTCCTAGCTCAGCTCTTAGAGTTGAGAACCTTACTTCACTTAAAGGTTTAGTGAAAATATCAGCAATCTGATTGTCTGTATGAACATACTCAATCATTACATTCCCTTTTTCCACATGATCTCTAATGAAGTGATGCTTGATCTCAATATGTTTAGTCCTTGAATGACTTGTAGTGTTCTGAGTAAGTGAGATTGCACTAGTATTGTCACAGTAGATTGGAATTCCACTGATCTTGATATTGTAATCTTCTAGTTGATGCTTCAACCATAGTATCTGTGCACAACAAGCTCCAACAGCTATATATTCAGCTTCAGCAGTAGGTATAGAGACTGAGGTTTGTTTCTTACTCATCCATGAGATCAGACGACTGCCCAAAAACTGACAGGCACCTGTTGTGCTTTTTCTATCAATTTTGCAGCCAGCAAGGTCTGAATCTGAATAACCAATAAGCTCAAATCCAGATTCTCTAGGATACCACAATCCCAATTCTTGAGTGCCCTTAATATATTTCAGTATCCTCTTGGCAGCTAAGAGATGAGATTCCTTGGGATTTGATTGAAATCTTGCACAAACCCCAACTGAGTACATGATATCAGGTCTGCTTGCTGTTAGGTATAACAGTGACCCAATAATGCTTCTGTATTTAGTCATGTCCACTGATTTGCCATCTTCATCTTTATCCAAACGAAGACTTGTAGACATAGGAATAGTAGCAGTAGAGCTAGTTTCCATACCAAATTTCTTGAACAAATCTCTTGTGTATTTTGCTTGGTTGATGAATATTCCATCAGACAACTGTCTAACTTGCAAACCAAGAAAATAATTGAGTTCACCCATCATGCTCATTTCAAACTTATTCTGCATGAGCTTGGAGAACTTGTCACACATCTGTTGGTTAGTTGAACCAAAGATAATATCGTACACATATATTTACACAATCAATATATGATTTTCCCATTCAATTGTGAACAAGGTTTTATCTACCTTACCTTTACGAAATCCTTTTATTAAAAGAAAATCAGATAGGGTATCATACCATGCTCTTGGAGCCTGTTTCAGTCCATAGAGGGCTTTCTTTAGACGATACACCTTGTCTTCTTGTTGATAAGCTTCAAATCCAGGAGGTTGTTCAACATATACTTCTTCTTGCAATTCTCCATTGAGAAAGGCAGACTTCACATCCATCTGATAGACAGTGAAGTTCTTGTAAGCAGCATAGGCTAGAAACAGTCTGATTGCTTCAAGTCTTGCTACTGGTGCAAATGTCTCATCAAAGTCAATTCCTTCTTCTTGACAGTACCCCTTGGCCACTAATCTTGCTTTGTTTCTCGTAACAATACCATCTTCATTCATCTTATTTCTGAAAACCCATTTAGTGCCAATTACCCTTTGATGACTTGGTCTTGGAACTAAGTACCATACTTCGTTCCTTTCAAATTGATTTAACTCTTCTTGCATATCTTCAATCCAGAATGAGTCATTTAGAGCTTCTTCAATTTGTTTAGGCTCTATTTGAGATAGAAAACTAGTGAACATGGCATCTTGTGCAGCAGCTCTTCTTGTTTTCACTCTGTCCAAAGGATCACCAATCACTAATTCTGGTGGGTGATTCCTGAGCCATCTGAGATCAGGTTGCAGGTATGGATGTTGTCCTCTATCTTGATCTTGCAACACTACTGTTGGAGTTCCAGTAGTAGTCTGTTGAACAGTCTCTGGTCTGTCAGCTGTTGGTAACTCGTCTGTTAGACAATCAGTGATCTGATTATGAACAGCACTTGAGTTGGCAGCTGAGTTGAGATCAGGTAGTATGATGAGAACATATTCTTCATTCTTTCCAACATTCAACTTCTGTAAATCAGTAGACAGATCTTGATTAGTAATTTGATTCTTTTCAGAAGATTGACTTGGCTCATCAAATACTACATGAATGGATTCTTCTATTAGTAATGTTCTTTTGTTAAAAACTCTATAAGCTTTACTAATAGTAGAGTATCCTACAAAAACAGCTTCATCAGCCTTTTCTGCAAATGCAGTAAGGTGATTTTTCCCATTGTTTAAAACAAAGCATTTACAACCAAAATTTTTAAAGAAATGAATGTTTGGCTTCCTGTTGTTCCAAACTTCATATGGAGTCTTGTTCTGATTTTTGTTGATCATGCATCTATTCTGGGTAAAGCAAGCTGTATTTGTTGCTTCTGCCCAAAACCTTTGAGGCAGCTTAGCTTCAGCTATCATGGTTCTGACAGCTTCCTTCAGTGTTCTGTTTCTCCTTTCAGCAACACCATTCTGTTGAGGGGTTCTAGCAGCTGAATACTCATGATGTATTCCCTTGATATTACAATACTCTTCAACAGTAGAGTTTGTAAACTTTGTCCCTCTATCTGATCTGATCTTCAATATCTTTGTACTTTTCTCATTCTGGATCAGTTCCATCAGATTGGTAAGATGTTCCTTGGTTTCACTCTTCTTTTTCATGAATATCACCCAAGTATATCTTGAATAATCATCCACAACAGCTATGCAGTATTTCTTTCCACCATTGCTGACTGGATCAATGGGTCCAAATAAGTCCATGTGTAGCAGCTCCAAGATTCTCTCAGAAGATTGGTGCTTCTTGCTTTTGAACGATGACTTGATTTGTTTACCCTTCTGACAGGCGTCACAGAGCTTGTCTTTGCTCATGATTGTTTTTGGAATCCCTTCTACCAAATCATTCTTTATTAATCTATTGAAGGTCTTGAAGTTTAAATGATTCATCCTTTTGTGCCATAGCCAGCTAACTTCACTTGGTGTTGATGCCACCAAACAAACACTTGAATTCTTGTCAGCAGAATTCCAGTCGACTATGTAGACATTCCCTTGTCGTCTTCCAGATAAAATAACCTTCTTTGTACCAATTTGTTCAACGTGGCACTTATCTGTTGAGAAGATGACTGAATATCCTTTGTCACAAAATTGACTTATGCTCAGCAGATTATATTTGAGGCCTTTAACATATGAGACGTCAGATATCTCTATGTTTCCTCTGATCAGTTTCCCTTTAGCTTTAATCTTGCCTTCTTTGCTGTCTCCAAAATTAACCTTTGGACCATCCACGACAATTGCATCAGTCAGCTCATGTATGCTTCCACACATGTGTCTTGAACAACCACTGTCCAAGTACCAAATCTTCTCTACTTTACTCCTACTCCTAATCCTATCCTACAAAACAAAAATAAAATTGTTTTAGGTACCTTTATTGAGAGGGTCCTGAAGGATTAGTTCCACCTTTGACAACCCAAGATGTTGATGTCTTAGGCTTCTTAGGCTTCTGAGTTTTAATAGGAGCATGAACAGTTTCATTTTTATCAAAGTTATCAGATAAGTCATGTTGATGATCAGTATGATAAGAATAATGTTCATAAGCAGGGTAATGTGCATGATAAGCAGGGTATGCATGCATTGGATGAGCAGGATATGGTGCATAGTAACCAGGAAATTGAGGTGCATGATACATAGGATGATATGCAGCAGGTTGCACATAATATGACTCATTTCCATACCAAGCATTTTGATTTTTCTTATTTTTATGCTTCTTTGGTTTACTAGTTGCTTGCTCATTGACAAACGACTTAGTTTTACCACTAGTCTGATTGACTTTAGCTTTATCAGCAGACTTCTTAGGACTCTGCTTTTTGGTCTTACTAGTCTGTTTATCTACACTAGGCTCTTTGCTCTTTTTAGCCTTAGGAGATTTCTTCTCCTTTACCACTTTCTCAGGTGAAGTAGGTCTAGCAGTTTGAACATACAGAATGACCTTACTATTGTCAGCAGATATAAATTTCTCGGTATGATTCAATTCTTGCTTATCCTGTTCTAAAGGTATATTCTGTTTACTAGTCATATGAGTGGATGCAACAGATGATTTCTCATGAGACTCAATAACTTTCTCAAGTTCCATGATTTTTCCTTTATAAACTTCACATTCAGCTTTCAGAGATTCATTCTCTTGCTCAAGCAGTTTATATTCAGCTGATTCTTTTGGCTTTTCAGCTTTAAGTTTCAGTGAACTATTTTGCTCTTTTAGCAATATCATCTCTTCCTTAAGCTTTTTAAATGCATCAGCAATGCTAGTATTGTTGAGCATCATTTGTTCAAATGAATTAAATAATTCATTGTCAAGAGGAGTTACCTCATCCTCAGATTCATCAGATTCCTTTGCCATCAGGCAGAGGAGAGCAGGTTTTTCTTCATCAGATGATTCTTCATCAGACGTGTCTGAATCTGAATCAGATGAGTAGACAGCAGTCAGCTTCTCTGCTTCAGCCATCATTGCCTTGCCTCTCTGATGCTTTCTTTCTTTCCTGATTCTCTTCTCTTCTTCAGTGTACTTCTCTGCTTTTGGATAAGGACAATCTCTAATGAAGTGTCCCAATTTCCTGCAGTTATAACACATTAGTTTTGCTTTATAATCATCTTTTTCTTGAGAAGAAGAGTTAGGTTTAGAAGTAGAAGCATTTTTGTATTTGTTCTTCAATTTTCTCTTGTAGAACTTCTTGAAATTGTTCATCAGCAATGCTACATCTCCAGCTGTGTACTCTTTTTTGTTGAGTAGAGTGGCTTCATCAGATGAGTCCACTTCTTTGCTTTTCTGTGCTGGTCTTCTGGTGTTTTCAGCAGCAACTAAGGCAGTTGTGGGTCCTGAAGTTGAGGTTTCTTCAATTCCCATTCTAGGCAGTTTATACTTGATGGGGGCTATTTCGCACCCTACATATTGTACGGATCAAGTAAAGAACATGAGATCGGTTCGACCAAATCAAACAGTTCGGGATTATCATATCAACCCGGCCTAACGCAGCTCTTTTCGACTAAAAGATTATACTCCGGACCCAAGTAGGATACTTGGGCCGAGTCCTATTAGGACTATGTTTCCTTGTAACACTAGGTTTAGCATGATATAAATACCTAGTGAATGATTGTATGAACCAACTCCAGAAGACGCCATTGAATGCTGCTTACGACAGCACAACTCTATATCATTCAATAAAGAAAGAGCTTTTTATCTTCATATTGGTGTGTTTTAGCTTTGTTTGTGGTTTTACTTCTAGTTTTTTCAATATTGCTTTTGCTTGAGATTGATCCATCCTGAATAAAGTAACAGAGCCCTATAATATATTTATATTGAAAACCCCCAATATCACAAATTCACTGATACCCTTTTTCACCCGACGAAATACGGTTAAGTCAGTTGGCGCCCACCGTGGGGCTAGGTTAATTATTCGATCGACACATTGCTCGCCCAAGGAAAAGCGCTCGCATTGGAGCGAGAAGTAATACAACCACCGGCCATCACACATCGGAAGACATACAGGACAACAACGATAATAACGTTCCCAACACCGATGAGAATTTCCAAGATGCACGCCCCCGACAGCAGGAACCCCAAGGAGGCCTTCCCGGTGCCATACAGGAAGAATCGGAAGGCCCTGAAATCCCCGTTCCTCTCCCGGGCGCTCAGGAGAAACTGCGACAAATAGCAATGCTCTTCAAATCACTCTCTCCAGAAGAATTACTTGTACTAGATCAAATTCCTCGAAACGTTACGGCTGCCAGGACAACTCCCGCTCCAGGAGTGCCAAGGCCAAACGAACAAACCTCTCAACAAGCTGACAGCCCAGCAAGCGAGCGACGCTCGCTACACAACCCACAGCAGGGCAATTCTAAACCCTCCGATAACCATCCCCAAAGAAGACCATGACGAAGAAAACCACAGGCGGGGCGCAGTGGATCGAAGGAACGAACAATAATCCCTATCGAGGATGACATAGATGATACAATCCCAGATCGACCACGAACGACTCGATTTTCAGAAAGGGAAATCGAAAGGATGGTACAGGAGCGACTCGAACAACGCCTACGATCTGTTCAAAACCCGTGGGCCCGAACCGCGGAACTCCAGGAAAGCTTTGCGGCCTGTTCTCCTTTCTGCAGAGAAATAAAAGAGGCACAATCTACGGGACAGGTCCCAGGTAGATTACCCCGGTATGATGGAACCACCGACCCGGATGATTATATTTTTAGCTTCACGAATATAATGAATTTATATGCCCACTCTGCCGAATTCACCGCCAAATTAATGGTGACCACATTCGAAGGACTCGCGTTGGATTGGTTCGCCAAACAACCTGCCAACTCCATATTCAGTTTCCGGGAATTTTGCAATAAACTGACGCAGCAGTTCGCCAGTCAGAAAAGACAAAAACTCCCGATGAGCTACCTAGGAACCATACATCAACAAGAAGGAGAATCCCTAAGGAACTGGTTGGCGAGATTTAATGTAGAACTACTCAAAA